>JAXQGN010000018.1:0-98963 GCA_037039805.1 Irpex sp. M6601 | reverse complement strand
AGAGAGCGTACCTTGGTGATGAGGTCCCTCGCTTCGGGCGATACTTTGGGTGGGATCTTGAGGTCTACTCGGGCGATGCGTTTGTACGTTTCTAATTTCAGGGTAAATTAGTCAGACAAATAAACGTTTAAAAATGGACAAAACACCAACCATTATGCCCCCTCAAATCCTCAAACGGCGGCGCCCCACAAATAAACTCATAAGTAAGCACGCCCAACGCCCAATAATCCACCTTCTCCGAATGCTCCTTCCCCTCCACCATCTCCGGCGGCAAATAATCCAACGTCCCGCACAGCGTCGTCCTCCTATTCCCCGGCGCGTGCACGCTCCACCCGAAATCCCCAATCTTCAACTCCCCATTAATACCCAGCAGCAAATTCTCGGGCTTGATATCGCGGTGGATAACGTGCTTCCCGTGCAAGTAGATGAGCGCGTCGGCCATCTGGTCGACATACCTCGCGCTCCTTTTCTCAGAGAAACATCCATGCTTCGTAAGCTGTCTATACAGCTCCCCCTTCCCCGCGAACTCCAACATCAAAAAGATGCGTTTCTCATCATGGAAGTATCCGTACAACCGTAGCACGTTCGGGTGGCGCAGGTTCTGCTGGATCTCGATTTCGCGCCGGATTTGCTTTTCGACGCGGGAGGCGACGATCTCGGATTTGTAGAGGCATTTGAGGGCGAGGATGTAGTGCGGGGAGGTCTTGGTGCGCACCATGTAGACCCGGCCGAATTTGCCCTTTCCGAGGGGACGGCCGATGTCGAAGTCGGTGAGGTGCCATTCGCGGGTGGGGCGGAAGCTAGTTGGAGGAGTGAGAGTGTTAGGTAGGGAGGAGAAGGAGGAGGGGAAGAGGAGGAGGACGTACCGGGCGACGCTGGAGTCGAGGGCGAGGTGCTCGGCTGCCTCTCCATGGACTTTCTCTCCCCTCGTCTCGTTGTCAATCTCAAAACCCCCATCATACCGTCCAATATCGACCTTCGGCTCTTTAGCTTCTTTCGGCTCCTTGGATTGTTTCGCCTGTGTAGTAGTCTGTTGTTGCTGTTGTTGCGTCGCAGGTGCAGGAGTCGGTTTCGTCGGTGAAGCAGGTCGCGTTCCAGCCTTCGCTGCTATCGAACTCGATGATGACGACGTCGCCTTCTGTATCCCAGGAGGAAACGGGTTCGGCTGAGCGAATTTCGAGAGGATCTTCTGTACGTTCTGGCTCTGGCTGCCCTTCTTGACGTGTCCGCTGGTCGGCTGGGGTCGTGTCGCGCCGTTCTGCTTTGCTGATATCTCGAGGGCGGCGATTTGCCGGGTTACTGAGCCTATGGTCGCCATCGCGAGCTGCTCGCTGTGTTCGCTGACGAGATGTGTTCGGTGCGTTCGCTGGCGAGTAGGTTTCGCGGAGGGTGTGCACAAGGCAGGACAAGGCGTGGCGGCTAAAGTGCAGTCAGGTTCGATTCGAGGTTCGACTTCACGATCTCACGATTCAGACTCCGCTGGCACGCGTCGCGTTGCGGTCACATGTGCGCGTCGACGGCGTGAAAACAATCAACTTGTTTCAAGTCGGCTGACGCCCTCCTCGCCGATTTCCTATAGCGGCGTGATAGCGCAGAGAAACACGGGGCTAACAATTTCCTACTATTAGTATTGCAAGTATTCACCATGGCCACGACCCGCAGCGTAGTCGGCAGGCGCTCACTTCCGCTATGGGCACGCCGCTGCAGGCCTACGCGCCCCTGGCGCTCCGGCCAGCAGCTTCGTGCCTCTGCTATCTGCAGACCCTGATTGCGACCTGATACCTGAGTACTGAGTACTGAGTGACCATCTGGCCCGGGGCGCATGGACTGGCGGGAAGTAACGGCTACGGTGGATCACGGATCACAAAAAATCACCGATCGTCACGTGCAGGGAGGGGGTTTCGAGGGACAAGATACCCGATTTAGGAAATCGGAAGTAGAGACTCGAAAACTGCTCGACCCTATACAAGTTAAATACCTAAGATACGAAAAATCACATATCGCGGCCACTCAATATTCAATATTCAATATTCAATATTCAAGCTCCTGGATCTGCCACATCGCCCTATACCTCCCCAACGAAAACGTCTCCCTCGGCGGATCCGCCCAACACCCGTCCCCCTCCCCTCTCACCACCTCCCACCAATCAACCACACAGTCCCTCCCCTCATAATCTCCCCACTCCGGCACACACAGCACACCTTTATGTTTATCTGCAGCCATCGCCTGTAAAGCAGCGACGAGCCGCGGCTGCAACGGGTCCTCGTCTTCGAAGCCTTCATTTAGGAGCATCCCTTGTACCATGAGGCGTTTGAGCGTCTTTGGGAGATGGAGGTGAGAGGACTTCTGACGAGTGAGAGAGGCGTCGATTATGTGAGGAATGGTGGATAGGAGGTCGAAGTTGGATATACGGATGTGCGTGAGACGAGGTGCGACTTCGGGGTCGGTGAAGAGGTTAACGTCGAGGAGATCTTCCTCCCTCCTCAGCACGGCGAACTTGTGCAACCGCCGTAAACTCGGCATCCTCGGAAACCCCGCCTCAGCATCTTTAAGCTTGTCTGCTGACGTGTTACGACATCCGAGACTGAAGTCTCTTAGTTGAGGGAAGGTGACTGCGGAGGGTAGGTGTCCGTATGTGAAGCCTATATTACGGAGGTCTCCCGCGAGTGTGACCAGAGTAGGAGCAGCCAAGGAGATCATCGCAGTACACACATCTACTGGCGCAGCCCCATCACTCTCACTCTCACTATCACCCTCGTCCCGCCCGCCGTCACACAAAAACAAATGCTTAATAACCGGCTTGGACGGTGCGTTCTGGAGCATATCCAAGAAACCGCGCATCCGTCCGACGCTCTTGAGCGCGATGACCTCGAATCGGACGAGAAAGGATATGGAGCGGAAGCGGTGAGATACGAGGGATAGTGTGCTTCCTATCGAGGAGGTGGGAGTGGTGGTGGTGGAGCGGAAGCGGCGGGATACGAGGGATAGTGTGTGTCCTGCTTCGATGGAGTCTGTGCAGAGGTGGGAGAAGATGTTGAGGAGGAGTTCGGGTGGGAGTGTGTCCATCGCGATAGCGGTAAGCTTGTACTCAGATGATGATTAGAGGGGCTGAGCTGGTGGCTGTCGCTAGTTCGTAACATCACTCATAAGTACCTCAAGCTAAAGAGCCCGAGTGATGTCGAAAAACACAGCCTCTGTCGAGAAGTTGTCTTCCTTACTTACCTCGGTCGCGGTCTACATACTTAAGTAGTCAAGATCACAGTGATCATGACGGTTCGTAGACAACTTACTTAGCCATCATGCGTACAGTCAAAGTCCGCCTTCGAATGTAATCTGTGATGGTTGCACATGGGCAAGTCGAATTCGAATCGGTGAGCCCCGCATCCCCGAGCGACGAATTACCCGATGAGGCAATCATATGCATCACGCTCCTCCACCGTGACTGCGCTGGATATCTATGTCGCCCGTCAGCATCAGCAGAGGCTGTTTGGACTTTCTGACTAGGAACTTCCACTTGACACCTGGAGATTTAACACCACGCTCAGACTATACTACCCTTGAACGATACATTAATTATAAGCTACCTGAGATAAGTAGATACAAAGCAAACCTAAGTAGTAGTATTGTGTTCACTGACTCGGAGTCGATTGAGGCAGGGAGACATACGTAATTCCGTACTATTTGCCCTCAAAAATGTTTACTGATGCTTATATCTCGTGTCATATGCACATTATTCGCTTCAAAAGGAACTCGGATGAACAGACTCGTCGGTGAGCTTGACAAGGCCAACGTAAGTGTCCCCGGTGATACCCGCTCCAAGCAGCTTTATGTAAGTGAGCTCTCCACTTACCAGCACTAACCACTTATATAGCCCCAAGTGCATTTCGCACCACCTTCCCTCGCAACGCTCACCACCATGGCCTCCAAGCTCGCTGACGAGACTCTCTGCGAAATATTCAGCATCGCGTTCCACCTAGCTGTGATTGACGCATTCGCGCGAGTTCGAGAAGCTGCCCCGTGCTACGATCCATTCAACCTCGAGCGACCTCGTAACGTGGTTCGCGTGTGCAAACGATGGCATCGAATCGCGACACCGTATTTGTACGAGAGTATCGAGATCAAGTCGGATTGGGCGATGGAGAGACTGGCGGAGACGCTACAAAACAAACCAGACTTCGGACGCTTCATTCGAAACCTCTGCGTAAACGGAGCATACGCGCAGCATCTGCATATCGTAGCGAAGATTGCGCCAAACGTGCGCGTATTGGGTCTGCAGGCCAAGATCGCTTCGAGGGACTCGAATGCGGGCCTTTCGAAGGCGTTAGCTCTACTCAACCCGACAGAGGTGTGGTTATACCAGATGCGTAACTGCAATGATAACCAGAAGTCAATGGGAAACGTCACCAAGATATTTGGAGCAATGCAGACTAAGTGGACGTCACTTGTAAGTCCAAGAATTCCAACAGCCCACTGTCAAGCTACTGACACCTTTCTTCAGAGAAAGGTCACATTTATTAGCAAGATGCTCGAGCCGCTGGTCATTACATCGATGTTATCCCGATGCCTTCCACGGATCTCCACGTTGTCCGAAATTGCAGCAGACAGGTGGACGCTGCTCTTCTGGCTTAACGATCGCGACTTCCACGACCTGCTAAAACGGTCTCACATCAAGAAGATCTGGTGTATTGGACCGCAAGGCTGCCTCGATCAGGATATCAAAGAGCAGAATATGCAAGTCCCGTCTCATGTGAAGAAAATGATTCATTACGAGGAGAAAGAGAACATATGGCATGGGACGTGAGTGCTATGGTGCCCAGGTAGTCATTGAATCTCTCTTTGACTCACAATCTCCGCTGGTGAATAGATACAAGAAAGGCATAGCGGCAGCGAGGAATATGATTGACGCTGCTCGATGCTGAGGTACTCCGGGTGATATGCTGTAGACTTCCGTAAGTTTGCTGGATGAGTCTGTTCAAATTGCTGCTTCGGACTCACTAGTAAAACTAGCCAACAAGATGGTGCACGGTAATCAGCATGATGGTCACTGGTCCGACCTTCTTCTTCTCCTTCTCCGGCGTTGGGTCACATGCGCATCAAACATTTCCAGCTCTTCCTGCGCAGTAACATTTTCCAGGATCGCTGGTAATCTCCAACAACCATCTCCTCCGTCGCTTACATCGTACCAATCCGTTACGCAGTCCGTGATTTCGTAGTGATAGTTGGGTGCCACGATTATCTTCTCTTGTTCCTCCGCCAACTTCAATAAGTCTGCCTGTAACAACTCGTGCATCATACCAATGAATCCACCAATTGAGGGGGCGGTCTGACGGTTGAGTTGTTCGACGCTCTCTGGTATCTGGAACACCGGATTCTCGCCTTGTTCCCTGCCAAACCAAGGTTGCAAGTTCTCTGTGCCTACTCTCAAACCAGTTTCGAGTATGTAGGGTATCTGAGTCCACTGTCCCGCATCTGACAACCGTATGTCTGTCAGTCTTGGTGCGCATTTGGTGATGAGAGCACGAACGAAATGCACGACGTCCTCTCGCGCGAGACCGCCCCATAGGTGCAACCGACGAAGACTCGGAAAGTGCGGTAGGTTAGCCATAGCTTCCTCTACGTAACCGGCGGTTTGCCCCCTGCCAGGGGTGCCCCTCAAGCTCAGGTCTCGCAGAAGCGGGAAACAATCAACTCTCGGTATGACGGAAGCAAAGCCGTGTTCGCGAGTGACGAATTGCACGCTCCCCACAAGCGTGATCAGGGAGGGTGCAACGTTAGACATTATGGATACAACGACAGCCAAGGGGTTCTCCCCTAAATCCCTTCGTCCTTCGTACCCATTGTCGTACAGGAGCAGATGCCTGACAGCAATGCTAGGGGTTTGCGCTTCGAGCATGCTGAGAAATGAACGCATCCGTGGGACACCATGCAATGCAACTGTGTGGAACCTCGCGGGAGCAGAGGTGGCATGGATATGGCGAGAGACCAGCGACAGCGCGCAGCCGGTGCGTCCGCCGTCGGTACAGGCAAACAAGAATATCTTCAAATGCAGTTCTGCTGGACAACGATCCATGCCGTCTGATAAGGACTGCCAGTGATCGCGAAATGATACGCAATTGGTAGGACTTGAAGGGCTTCACACTGTAATCAAAGGATGAATATAGCTCCAGTCTATTCACGATAATGGGCTCTACAACATACCGTGACAAAGTCAAGAGACGGTGCTTATGTCCGAAATGTGAGTTTGTATTCGGGCGATAAGTAACTGAAAACACATGTGAGTGGCTGTGTACATGTGTGACGTCACGCGCCTAGCTCCTCTGTGCTCCAGGCTGAATGCAATCTCGAATTTATTGCCAAAACATATTTAGTCTTGCGCAACCGGCCACCAATCTCTCTTCCCTACCACCACCATCCCTTTACCCAATATCCCCCACCATGTCTACGTACGACGTTCACGTTGCAGGCATCGCTCCTGCCACCACACAACAACATCTCCAAGACTTCTTTACGTTCGTACCTCTCCGTTATCAGTTACTGAGCTTAGCTGACAGCTTAATCATGCAGCTTCTGCGGTAAAATCACCTCAGTCGACTTCGATGAATCATCTCGTACCGCTACCATTCACTTCGAGAAGCCCTCGGCGGCGAAGACCGCCCTGATGCTCAACGGCGGTACTCTCGATGGAGAGACACTCTCCGTGACATCCCCAACCGAACACCACGACCAAGAAACGCACGAATCCATCCACGAGAAGCCCATCGATCAGACCGACAAGCCTCGCGCGGGCATCGCTGCTGAGTACCTCGCCAAAGGTTACAAGCTCTCCGACCAGGTCCTTCAGCGTGCCATCGAGCTGGACAAACAGCGGGGCATCAGCCAGCGTTTCCTCGACTACCTCCACAGTCTGGACTCGACTCTGGGCCAGAAGGCACTTGGTCCGGAGAAGACGATCTCTGGATTGGTCGCGGAGAAGGTCGGCCAGGCACATGCACAGGCCAAGTCTATCGATGAGCAGAAAGGGATCACCTCGAAAGCTGGTGATGTACGTTTCCTAATCTGATCTGATATATGTCAAAGTAATGATTGTGCTAATTGTGACTTTGTGATATAGTATTACTCTCGTGCTCTTTCGTCTCCCTTTGGCCAGAAGGTGTTATCGTTCTACACGAGCACCTCCAAGCAAGTCCTCGACATCCACGAAGAAGCTCGCCGCATCGCTGCACAGCATCCCACTGACACGCCTGTGTCCACCGGCACGGGCACTGTTGCTCCCCCCGTCGACCCCGCAGTCCACACCACGGAGAAGCCTCTTGGTGCAGACGAGACGGGCGCCAAGACGACCGAAGCTCCGACTGCATTGTAAAAGCAACGGACCAACTAAAGTCGAATGTGTAGAACTACGAAGTAACGGTTTGGATTGTACCTATGATACGTTGGAGTCACTTTGATTCATGCCAGTGACGCAAGGACAAATTATGTCTAATGTATTCTGTATACTGTAGTACTCGTGATGTAAATTGATCAGCCGATCTATCGAGAAGTCGTCGAGATGTAAGTGGTGGAGTTGTGACCTGCCCAAATAGGCAATCATGGAGCCAGTCGTCCACTGTGTGTCAGCGTAGTTCGATGGAGCGCGTTATGTATGTATTTATACCGAGCTCGCGCAAGTGTACGCTCTGCAGATTCATGCTGCAGAGGCATGATACGCGGGAACTTGACGACGCCTGAAAGTCTTCTAAATACATTATCGGCTGCGAGCGAAGGGTAGAAGTTCGTACAAGGCTTTGATTAAGCAATCATGATGTAGTATACTTGCCTCACCATATCCTGCGTTTATCTGCAGTTATACGGGTGCTCCAAATCGCATCTATCTATGTCAATCCAGAACCTAGATCTAACTAAGATCCTGAGCCAGCGAAAGTTGAACGTTTCTCCTCTGCCTTAGGGAGACTACAATTTTGGTCAGGTGGCTGATCAGATGCACCATTCCGCTTCTTCTCGTTTATCATCTCCTCTTGCAGAACAGTGGAATTAGTCTTCCTTGGTGGCTTCCCCCAACAGCTATCGCCCCTACCGACCACCTCAAACTTATCTTCCAGGCAGTCAGGAGTCCGTTCAAGTTGCAGAGAATGGACACATGCTTGAGATCATTATATCTGCGTATATCCTTGGCCATAGATGGGACCGGCACGTAGATACAATTTCTACTGCGAGCACCGTGCAAAGGGGTAGTTGGACACGTTTCAGTGGTTTTGTACACGTACATCTAGAGCAGTATATCCGAGTCAATCTCGTGCATCCAATTGCAGTGATACGGATGCTCGCAGGTATCTATGTCCGAGTCAATCCAGAACCTATGATCAGTCTCTTCAATCAAACCCAGATGGCTCAACGTACATATGTATTATTCCGCTTCTCCTCATGCAGCATGGTTGAAGACTTCTAGAAGTCGTCTTCGGTCCTCCAACATCCGTCACCCCCACTGATCACCTCCAACCAATCTTTCAAACAGTCATCGATCGTGTACCTATCCGGAGGTACGAGGCTCACGAGTCCGAATTTTTCATATTTTATCGCGAGCTCGAACATATTAGACATCATGACTGCGTGTGGATCCATGCCTGGCAGGCCAATCCATCTCTCGCTCGGTATAGACAACGGTTGAAGGAAGAGCTGCTGGAGGTGCTGTGGCAACTTGATCTCTGGGCACTCTCGTCTTCGTCATTCCTTCGTTCCTGTGCGGTTCTACTCGCGAGGTACGCCACGTTCTCTTTGAGAGCTGCTTTCAGTATGCGAGGCAGATCGTGGGCCTCGAGCATATCCGATAACCGTATTTTAGATAACTTTGGTGCCACTGCTGTGAAATGAGTGAGATGTTCGACGTCCTCCGGCCCACTGATCAATCCCCACATGTGTAACCGGTGCAGGTCCGGCAGTGAAGGGAGTGAACTACTTTTGGGGAAGTCAGAAACCCCCTCTATGACGTTCAAGCTGATATCTCGCAGATGCGGAAAATGAGCTCGGGGAGGAAGCAGTGATGTGTGTGTGGCGCGGATGTACCATAGATCACCAGCTACAGTGATGAGAGAGGGTGCCACTGTCGTTATGATAGACGTGACCACATCTAGCGGGTCCTCTCCGCAACGATACTGTGCCTCGTAACCACCATCGCTTAGGAATAAGTGGTGGACAGTGGGTGGATGCGACTTGTACTCGTCGTCGAACAGCTTTTGAAAACGTCGCATGCGAGGAAGGTCGTGTAATGCAACGGAGTGAAATCGTACGGTTGAAGATATCGTTCGAATGGCGTGAGAAACGAGGGAGAGTGAGCAGCCAGTGCGTCCGCCGTCCGTGCATGCGAGTATGAATATCTTGAGGAGTATTTCGATGGGACAGCGGTCCATGAGGCCAGAGGTCTGAAAGGGGATAGACCGTTAAACGTGGATGAAGGGGGTGTGGTGCAACGAAGCGTGGGATATACAGTGAGCATGTGCGCACCTTGGGGGCATATATATCTTATGCTGAGAGTTCAGAACTGGACCCCATGATGCATCCATGGTTCCAGCCCGTGGGAGGATGTTGTAGAGGTACGTAATGGGGCAGACGCTTGAGGTCAATATATCTGCTTATTGAAGCGGTGGAATAGTGCTATCCTTGGCCGTCGATGGAGCCGGCACGTAGACACGATCTCTCCTGCAAAGCGATGGTTGGGCACGTTTTGATCTCGCACGTACGACTAGAGTAATATACTCAATCTCGTGCATTGGAAAAGTGATACGGATGCTAGCAGGTATCTACTGACGACGATCTAGAACCTATGATCAGTCTCTTCAATCAAACAGTCCAGATGGCTTGACATACATACCATGTCGCTTATACTCGTCCTTCTCGTCCTCCTCTTGCTCAGACAGCACAGTAGAAGTCGTCTGCTGTGGTGGCACCCTCCAACATCCATCTCCATACTCTCCATCAGCAATCACCTCCAACCAATCCCTCGAACAGTCACTGTACCAATAGTCACACGCAGGTAACAGTACTACCACCTTCTTGTGCTCTGCAGCGAATTCCGATAGGCGGGTAATCATGGTGTTATGCCTGGCTATACCTGCGATGCCCCAAATCCCCTCGGCGATGCCCACAGGCTGCATGAAAAGCTTGTCCAAGTGTTGTGGCAGCTTGACCTCTAAACCTTCATCGTCTGTCCAATTTTGTGCCGTTTTGTGCCCGAAGTCTCCACAATTTCGTTTGAGGGCAACGTCAAGCATACGAGGAAGATCCGATCCACTAAGCAGTTCCGACAATCGTATCTTCGACAGTTTGGGTGCCACCGCCGTAAAGGCACTGATGAGGTCCTTGGCCTTCGTCGGCAGACACCTCCTTTCCGACATGTGCAGCCGATGCAAATTCGGTAACGAAGGAAGGTCGACGCTTCTGGGAAAGAAGGGGTTCGTAGAGCTAACAACAAGGCTGAGATCTCGCAGTCGCGCAAAATGAACTCCAGGGGGTAACACAGATGTGTATGTGGCGCCGATGCCCCGCACATCACCAGCGAGACTAATGAGAGAGGGTGCCACTGCCGACATGATAGATATGACCACATCTAGCAGGTCCTCTCCCCAATGATACCGTGCCTCGTATCCACCGTCGAATAGGAACAAGTGGCGGACAGTAGGCGGGTGCAGCTCGTACTCGTCACCAAGCAGCCTCTCGAAATGGCGCATATGAGGAACGGAGTGTAACGCGACTGTGTGGAATCGTACAGGCTCAGATGCCGTTCGCATGGCGTGAGAGACGAGGGAGAGTGCGCAGCCGGTGCGTCCGCCATCCGTGCATGCGAGCGTGAATATTCTGAGGAGTATTTCGGCGGGACAACGATCCATGAAGCGTGGAGTGCCTCAGTACTGTTGGTTGCGGGAGATGATGTGACGGTTAGATGGCGCAGGGGGTCCGCGGTGTAAGGATGTGCGTACTAAATGTGGTATATATACCTGTGAGTCACGTTTACCGCTCTTCTTGATGCACAGCGGCATAGGCCGGACGTGGTGCTTCTCTAAAGTTAGGCAGGTGGCTGAGCTTGATGTCATACTTCTCGTGTTTCGCGTGTGATGAAGCATATCGATACAATAATGACAGGAACAAACATCAAGAACTCACCGTATCTTTAGGGCCAACGAGCCTCCGCCCCTAAGCATGAGGCATCTCATAACCACGTCGCAATCTTGCAAGACGTTTAATAAATTATGAAAACAACTCCATTAATGTCTACGCAACAGGAGGTTTTGTATATAATGCGTGTCCCTGATTCTAACATATGAGCCACACCCCTCACAGATAACGACAACGGCATCATACCTCTAGTAGAGCAATGATGACGTGTCTGCGCGCAGACGGTTGTAGTCAAGAAGACCATCAATAGGACCAACGGCGGCGAGAGAGAACTATACAAATTTAATTCAGTATGTGAAAGCGGAATACGTTTAGTAAATGGGACACTTACGTCCTGATCCCAGAGGTACTTCTGAGCAGTACGCTTAATGTCATCAACGCTGACGGCGTCAACAGCGTTTTCAATCTGCTGAGGAGTCAAACGGCGGCCGCTAGTGACGAGCTGTCTGCCGATGTCCTCGGCGATAGCAGTTGTGCCGTCGAGGCTGAGCAGAAGGCTGGCCTTCAACTGGCTCTTGGCACGCTCGACCTCAACCTCGGTGGGACCGATCGACAAACGGGTCCACTCCTTAAGCGTGAAGTGAGCCAAATCGTCGAGGTTGATCAGGTTCTCTGAGACGAGGTAGATACCCCAGAGACCGGTGTCAGAGTAGGATGTAGAGAATGAGAGGAAGCTGTTGGCGAGGTTGTTGGAGGAGACAATGTGGGAGAGGCGGGAGGATGTCAGCGAGGCGGCGCCGAGAGACCTGTCCCAGTTGCCGATGATGGACTGCATCACGAGAAGAGGGAAGTAGTCAGGCGAGCTCCAGCCCGCACCCTCGAAGGCGATGGCGATGTGGGCGGCGGGGAGGTTGTCGTCACGAATACGGACTTCGGAACCAACGAAGTTGGTCTTCGGGTGGGCTAGACGGCCGAGAGGGATGGGGTTAGAGGAGACGGGGAGGTTAGAGAAGTGCTTCTCGGCGAGCTTGACGAGCTCAGCGTGGTCAACACCTCCGGCACCGACAAGAACCATACGGTCAGCAGTGTAGTTGGTCTTGATATACGAGTCGAGGTCATCACGGTTGATGGAGAGGATGTTCTCCTTAGGACCGAGGATGGTGCGACCAAGAGCTTGACCTGTAAAGGGGTTTAGAGACGCAGAGAAGCGGAAGCCCGCATTACGTACGCTGGAAAGCAACTGCGTGCAGGTGATCAAAGACAACCTCCTCCAGCTGCTTGTCAACCTCCTGCTGCTCACGGAGGATAACGTCACGCTCCCGTTCGATGGCAGACTTGTCCAGCTTCGAGTTCTGGAGAATGTCGCTGATGATGTCAACGGCTTGAGGGACGTCTTTTCGGAAGCTCTTCGCGTAGTAGACAGTTTGCTCGCGGGAAGTGTAAGCGTTGAGGTGAGCACCAAGGTTCTCAACCTCGAGCTCCAGAGCGTGCTGACTACGCTTGTTAGTGCCCTTGAAAGCCATATGTTCAAGGAAGTGTGCGGTTCCGCTGGTCTTGTCGGTTTCCGCCCGGGAACCAGCATCTATCCAGACACCGACGGTAGCAGTTTCAGCGTGAGGATGCGACTCCGTAGCCACCGTGAGACCGTTGGGAAGAGTAGTGAGTTGGGTTATGGGGCTGTTTGCGACCGTCGCAAACGACCTCCATGGTCGGACAGACCGCTGAAACTTTGGTGTCAGATGATAGTGGCGGCCTTGAACATGCTGAACGGCGCACCTGTGGACGCGTGGTACGTAACACACGCGAGAGCGAAGTCGAAAGTGTCCTCGAAGCCATTGAGCTCGTTGTGGAAAGCGTTGACGAATTATTGCCCGCCGACTTTGCGTGAACACCCGACACGGCAACGTCCGAGTTTATTCATTCTCCGCTCGAATAACGTAAATTGTCCAGTTTGATTGGTCGTAGTTCTACTTTTGACTGCTCATAACATGTTCCTGAAAAACAATGTCCTGGTTTCTTGTGTACAGATATCTATCATGAGTAAACCTGGGAAATATTCCAGTGTAATCTAGCTACTGACGATAGACACTAGAGCTCCTTTTTATCGGCGCTTACAGCACTACCGCGCTTTAAATTATAACACTTTACAGCACTCATTATACCAGCAACACTATAAGAAGCCGTGTTCTCAGACCTAGGTTATCGCCAGCAAGTAGCAAGTAGGTCACTGAAATCACCTGAAAAATATCAACAAATCCAATCATCTTGAGGCGCAAGTCGAGAGGCGGCGAGCCCGGGTCTACGCTCGTGCAACCGGAGTAAAACGGCAACCATTACCGAAAAAGGAGCGAACCCCCCTCATCACACCCCTTCCCCGCGCCTCGGTGTGGTGCGACGTTTCTTTATCCTCAACATCGACGCCGACAGTGACCAAGGAGAGTCCAACGTTGACAAGACCAAGAAAATCGACCATCGCTGCTGGTTTCTCAGCGTAAACCGCCAAAATGTCTCAAAGCTACTTTTCAGCCAGGACTGTTTCGTCGCCATCTCCTCTCCAGACTCAATTTGTACCGTCGACCGTAGATGGAGAGAAGTCGCAGGGCATAAGCGAGGATGCGCAAGGACTGTTCCTTCTGCAAAGGGATAGGTGAGCTACTGATTGCTCTTCATTATCGTTCATATGAGTACAGTCGCTTACATGAAAATGAAGTCTGTTGGACGCAATGGATCGCACGAAGTCGCTGCTAAGCGACTTGCGCAAGTTCAGCAAGGAGTCATGGGTAGTCAAGTACCCTCAGCTAAGCCAACATCAGCCTGAGGAGCAGCCGGAGGAGCCATCTTCGTCCACCAAGGCTGCGCGCAGGAAGAGCGCCAGGCGGTCGCTCTCCTTCGCGGACGACCCCACATTCCAGACCGACGTCGTCGTCAACCCACCAAGGAAAGGTCTTTCGCGTTCAGTAACTCTTTCGACTATCACAGACGAAACCGCTGAACCTGCTGGAGACAAGGAGGAAGACCGCCTGGTGACTGACTCAGAGGCGCACGACTTCCGCGTTTTCCGTCTGGACCTGAAGCTCGGCCCGCATGGCTCATCAACGTCACCTACATCGCTGGTATCACAACTAGAGAGGTCGTCGATCGCGAACCTGGTTGATGACCGAATCTCAGCTGCAGTATCTCATATCGACAAGCTGCGTCAACGTGTCGAGGATAAGTCGTCCAAGGTTTTGGTCACTGGAGACCTCAACGCGGGCAAGTCTACGTTTGTCAATGCGCTCCTGCGCAAGGAGATTATGCCTGTCGACCAGCAGCCCTGCACGACAGCGTTCTGCGAGGTCCACGACGCCGCAGAAAATCACGGCAAGGAGGAGTTGCACATTCTCAAGGAAGGAGTTACCTACGACATCTATGACGAATCCACATTCACCCGGGCGCCGATTTCCTCCCTGGAGGAATTTGTTTCTGAGAACGAGAACGTGCAACAGATGCTCAAGGTCTACCTCGCTGATGGCAGGCCCTCAACTGAGTCTCTGCTGAACAACGGTGCCGTCGACATATCCCTCATCGATGCTCCCGGATTGAACCGTGACAGCATCAAGACCACAGCTGTATTCGCCCGTCAGGAGGAGATCGACGTCGTCGTCTTCGTCGTGTCGGCAGAAAACCACTTCACCCTCTCCGCCAAAGAGTTCCTCTTCACGGCGTCTAACGAGAAGGCTTATCTGTTCATTGTCGTCAACAAGTACGATCAGATTCGCGACAAGGCCAAGTGCCGTCGTCTCATCCTTGACCAGATCAAGCAGCTCAGTCCGAGGACATTCGAGGATGCTGAGGACCTGGTCCACTTCGTCGACTCGTCGGCCGCGCTCCACCAGAATGGCACTGAATCTTTCGATAACTTGGAGAAGGACCTCCGCTCATTTGTTCTCGTCAAGCGGTCGAAGTCGAAGCTCGCACCCGCCTCTACCTACCTATGCCACATCCTCTCCGACATTGACCTCCTTGCTGGCGCTAACTCAATCGTTGCCAAGATGGACGGTGAACGTGCCCATGCGGAACTTGAGCGCGCGAAGCCAGTGTTGGAGAAGATGAAGAAGGGCCGGGAGACACTCGAGGAGACTCTAGGTGCCATCGAGGAGACCGAGGCGACTCGTGTCAGGCTGCGCACCAAGGAGATTCTCAACGGTGCCTTGGAGCGTATCGGTGAGGGCAAGCTCGGTGTCGACGAGAAGAAGGTCGCGCTCCGCATGCCCAGTTACGACGGTCTCCTCTCGCTCTGGAACTACGCATGCGACGTCAGGCGCACGCTACTCGCCAGCATGGACCTAGCCGTCAAATTGGCCGAAGAGGAGGCGCGCTCCGCGACCACGAAGAGCGTCTCGGAGATTGCTCAGCTGGAGGATAAGATCCTTCCTGAGGGTGTCGAGCGTTCGCGACGGGTGTTCATGCCCGAGGCCATGTTCTCTACACGCGCGTCTCAGAGGACTGGCCGTCGCGCTTCGCAGCACGGTCGTGGTGCCGTTGTGGCTGGTGGCTCCCAAGGTCTTGGTATCGGTCTCGCACACCAGTCCGATTTGCTCGAAACCACCTTCTTCGATATCTTCGATGCTCATCACCATGTTATCGAACGCTTCAGTGAGCACCACTCGTCGAGCGAGGAGGAAGCAGCCTTGACAGCGATCAGCGCTGTTTCGGTTGGCTTGGGCGCCCTGACGATGGTTGGCGGACAAACCGTCGGTATCCGCGGGCTCGTAGAAAGTATCTACCACGTTTCGCACGTACTCTCGAACGACGTCGTGCGCAAGTGGGCCGTGCCCGTCATCTCTATTGTCGGTCTCGGTGCCACTGCCTACCTGATCTGGGACCTCCCGAACTCCGTCCCGAGGAACGTCGGACGTCGTATCAAGACTACGTTGATGAAGGAACATCCTGAGCTCAAGGAGGCCAGCTTCGTCGAGTTGCACGCTGGTAGGGTGAGCCGGGAGACGAGGAAAGTGTTAAGGCTTGCTGGGTACGATTTGAACCAGCGGTTCCGTACGGCTGTTGAAGAGAAGTCACGGGAGGTTAAGAATGCGGAGGAGACGGAGAGGAAGGCGAAGGCTGCTGTGGCGTTCTTCGATAGCGTGCATGAGCGGACGGGCGAGGTGAGGGAGAAGGCACAGCTTGTCTCTGCTTGAACATAGATGGTCTCTTTTTGCACTCTCGTTTCCGAGCTTTCTTCAGCTTCTTCACCGTGCTTCTTGTTGTGACATCGTTGCCTCGGATCCCTTCTTGTAAATTATCCTTACATGTTGCGTTGTGTGGTCTATCGACCGTGCGACTGTTATGCATTCCCCTTCCCCACTCATACTTTTATCCGTGTTATAATCCCTCTTCTTCTCCATCGTACCCCTCACTCTTTGGAATCGGTTTACCGCTCTTCTTATTCTGACGTATTTTATGATTGTCATGTATTCTTACACGAGTAGCACTGCTATAAATCGAGTGATGCATAGGGCAGAGTTACTAGTCTCCCATGCATTCTTTTAGACAAAAGTAAAATTCGTGCGTCCGTCTGATGTATATGTGGCATATATCCCCTCACGTTGGGAAGTTGATTTTCCCTTCCCTATCTCACGGTACTTAATGATTGTCATGTATTCCTCCGTGGATTGCATCGTCATACATCGAGTTATGCCTAAGGTAAAGTAGAGTTAATCTCTCGTACATATCCTCAAGACCGCGACAACAGTGTAATCGCGCGTCCATTCCACATATACATCAAAAAGCATGGTAAAATAACGTCAAACCCTATCCCTCACACGGGCATACACACCCGGGCACAGTACTCAATGAAGGTACTTAAACCTCCAGATTTATGCTCCCAACCGCCTCACATCCCAGCTCCAGTTCCAGCATGGATCGCTGCCCCACAGAGATACACCTGAAGATCTTCAGGTTTGCGTGTACCGACGGGGGGCGTACGGGTTGCGCATTATCCCTTGTATCCCGTGGAATCCACGCCACATCCTTCCCAGTGAGGTTCCACACCGTTGCATTGCGTGGTGTCCCCCGCATGTGTCGGTTCCTCGCCTTTCTTAACACAAGGACATCTCTATCTATCGTCAGTCATCTATTCCTCTACGATGATGGCGAGGAGGGACAACTCTACCTCGAGGAGAACCCTTTGGGCATAGTCGCTTCGATAATATTGACCGTCGCACCCTCCCTGCTCACCCTTGCGGGGAGCATACGATACATCGCCCTCGAATCCGGTTACGCTTCTATCATACCTCGAGGCGTCCATCTCCCCCTCTTGCGATACTTGAGTCTGGCTGTCGGGGGCTGGAGACACGAGTTGGTGAACACCAGAGCCGATCTGTGTCCTTTGCCGAGCTTACGTCGGGTGCATATATGGGGGAGGGTGTCTCGGGGGGATCTTTTGGACCTCGACGCTGTTACCAGAGTGGCACCACAGCTTGCGCAAATACGGCTGTCGAACGCCAATCAGTTTGTGGAGTTGTCTCGTATTTTGGAGGCTGGTCTTGACCAGGACGTACCGAGTTCAAGTTCCGGTGCGAGACGCAAGGATATTGCTGTCTACTTCCCTGCCGGCCTTCAGCGGCTTATTGTCCAATGTGCGATCGTCACCAGTAGACAAGGCAGGATGCTGCACGATGCGATGCAGGCGAGACTGGCGAAGTTAGCGGGGAAGCATAAGAAACTAACACTAGCGGCTTCGGGAAACTATACAATCGAGGATTGCAGGAAGGACTGGTTAGATGCGATTGAAGTGATGGTGTATGTTGAAGAACGCTAGCAAAAGATCCTGATGTCTCCTTCACAGCATGATAGTTGGGGCCCGGGCAGTGGATCGAGGACCATAGACACTGAGCCTGTATTGATCAGTTTATACTTGGACATTTCAACTCTTGTGTGTATGTGCTTACCTACGCTGACAGAGCTTGAAGAGAAGGGTAACCATTGTACTAAGATATCTAGCAATTGATGACAATGGCAAATTTGGTTCCTTGAGTGCTTACTACGCGCGATATGTGTGATAACACTGTATTCCGCCGTGACGGTTGAATAGAGGCTTCCAGCTCTAATAGGGTTCACTGGAGTTCACTGCATGATTCCGTAGCACAGTGGGCCGTTTTCCTCAAGTCTGAGTAGACGAACAGGTCTCGTATATCTTGCGAAATTGACAACGCTCCACACCCCAGGAGGTCGTCGAGACTCTTTGCATCGCCATAGCACCTAATAACACTGATGCTACCTTCTCGTACGACGGCGTAGAACTCCGGCACCCTCAGTAAAGCGGCAAGGGCGGAGGAATCACCGCCAATAACAAGCCCGTATATTGTCGAAAGTTTGTTCACCAGCTCTCGGGGAAATGGAAGGTCGGCTATTTGGGGGCGATATACACTTTCGATGAAAGAAATTCGTGTCTATAATGATGCAAGGAGCACAGCACTCATCCAGTCAATCGTGTTCAGCTGCAGTAAAATATCAACCCACCAAAGAACGCCAGTTCCAAACAGCCTCGACCACCACCCGTATGTTACTACATGCCTTCTTGTTGTGACTTCGCCGACACAATCCGTAGAGGTATATCTCCGTTGGATCAAATGCCGCCAATGCATGCGATAATGCTGCATTAGCCTGGCTGGAGAGGATAGCTATCTCCAAGGACAGGACCCGGACATTGGGTGCAAGTTTAGCGAACTTACACAAATGCTTCCTATATCCTCCTTCAAGGTGAACGGTTCGGATAAAAGAACCGAGTTGTGGGGAGGACCGGAGGGTTGCAGCAAGGTGCGCTATCTTTCTGTCAGAGGTAATTTCGATAGTTTCATATAAGAGGGGAGTTGCGAGTCTTCGCCACTGTTGGCAGACCAGGGGTATGTGACTGTGTTTACCAGAATTGCCAGTAGATTCATGATTATTGGAGTGACGCCTCTCGCCGCGGTACACCGTGAACGCTTCGAGTGGAGTGACGCGAAGCGCGAGTTCGAGAAAACGAATAACGATCTCTTCTGGAAGATAAATCATGCCTGACCTGTTAGTTATAGTATAAGAAGACAAGCAAAGCCTTTGGCCCAAACTGGACGGTGCGTCGTGGTAGTAGAGGTGAGAGTCAGCCGGCGGCAAACGCCAGTCGTATGCTTGCTCGCGGTATGTTCATTGTTGTATCACAGTAAGTATGCGACCATGCCAAGGAAGCCAGCATTGCAAAAATGTCATTACACGAATAGTAAGATAGGTAGTTGCGAATATATCAGTCCAAAGATCTCAGTAGTACTTAAGTATGAAGGCTGGAAGGAGGAGCACTGCTGCGCAAGCAGTGTACTGGTCATGGATAATTAAAGATAGCTGCGATGCTTATGCCAAGGTGACTAGTGCACATCACGTCTGCGCAGACCTAAATACCCTCCCAGTACCATTCTGCAGGCATCGTGTTGTGAATAGGTTTGACTTGTGCTTCTCATCGTCGGAAATGAGATAGACTATGTCGGTTGGGATAACTTTGACAGTAGACTGCATCACAGATTCTATGCAGTCAGTCTCTGTCGGCGCAGTGACTTGGTGACTGTGTAGTAACATCCTCTCAGTTATAGTTACACACAGAAAGCCGACATAAAGACCATCTCACCGTTTTCGAAGATGTTTGACGACAATTGCTTTAGTTGATTTGACAAGACTCTTGCAGCGGCCACAGGCGTATTGGAAGGTGGGCTCCTGCTTGGTTGGCTGTGGTTTCGCAGCTGCCGCCGCCTTGATGTCTTTTGCCACAGATACCTCTGCTTCAGTCGCTCGCTCCAGCGGTTTATAAGGAACTGTATGCTCTTGAGCATGAACTACCTGTAAGACAACACACATCAGTTCTTAGTCTCTTGACGATCCGCACAGAGATACGTACCGCGTCGCGCCACTTCATGACGGGAGCGTATAGATCATGGTTCCGGCATGTGAGCATGATCTCAGCCGCGTCCATGCTGCTGACAGTAGTTGTATTCGCATTGAAGCCACAAGCCTCGACAACTGCCGCTGCATCCTTGATGCTCCTGCTGAAGCAATGCAAGTCCGAGATCCAAAATGGCGCGCTCGATTGCCAGCGAAACATGCGAATGATGATTTCCTGGTCAAGTACCGGCATGCCCGCGACAAGGACGTGCTGTGGAGGAGGAAAATGCTGGGTGCAACCATGCTGCGCAATCTGGCCCAGAGCTACAGATTTACTACAGCGATCGCATTTAAGCTGCATGGTAACCGCAAGCCCAAAGGGATCCGTAGACTCTTCGAGGGCAAGTTCTTTCCTCAATGTCAAACGAAGTATCTCCCGAGAGCGTTCTTCCCGGTCCTTCACGAATTGTGGTACCAGCGCATGTAGGGTTAGGAGAAATTTCTCTACATTGAAGTCTTGGACGTTCGGGTCAAGGGCCTGATAAACCTCTGGGATGCACAGTGCAATCTCAAGAGAAGATAGCTGATTGTGCGGAAACTTGCCGGTCTGATCCTTGACGAACCTTCTTAACGACTCGAGCCTATGTGTCAAGGTAGTCTTCCTACGGAAGGCTAAGCAATCCGCCCTACGTTTCTCCATATCAGCGATGAGTTCGCCTTCGATATTCTTCCAAACTAAAGGATGAATTAGCATTCGAGTGAAACGAATAAAAACGTGCGGCTCACTCCTAGGAGTCAACGCTTGGGCTTTTCCCACGACAGGATCACGTTTGAACGCGTCCAGCCCGCACCAGCTCTTGATCATGTCGTTCACCTCTTCCTCATAGCCAGCTTCCTTGAGACGCTTAAGGATTCTGCAACAGCATCTATTAGAACCTGAACTGGGACTTGGACTCTACCACGCACTCATCCAGTCGCTCCTTGCGCAGGGCGGAAAGCTCATCCTTGCGAGAGCACTTTAAGTCGTCCAAATACTCATGGATGGAGGATAAGCCCTATAAAAACAGTAGCAATATAATCAGACTCGAAAATGCATAGTTAGGGCCAAGCCGATAGTCACCTGGCAGCGTGACTTCAACAACTGCGCTTTCCGGTCCAGAAACGCTGCACGCTCATTGGAGGGAGTTTTCTTCAGGGTCGTTATGAGATCTTTCAACGCAGGCAGGTAAAATCTTGACTGTTCTGGGGGAGTATATGAGCTTAGCAAGCCTAAACGAGACGTGTGCTTGACTTACTTCCCCGGTAGACTCGAACAACGGGTACGAGCTCTGTGAGCTGGCGTGACTTGAGCATCCTCTTAGCTGCAGCTTCAATTTTGAACTCTGTGTCTCCTTCATGCCATTCCCTGTGTTTGAGAATAGATGAGCGTACGTCAAGTTCTAACCAACGGCACTCCGATACGTACATGCGATTGCGACAGCTATCACATAATCGTACTCCACACTGCCAGTACACGTCTTGACAATTTCTACTCAAGCAACACTAGTGAAAGAGCACGTTATTGGATATAGTGAAGATATGAAAGTCTTCTACTTACGCTGCAGTGCTGTTCAAAGAGCAGGCTACAAAATGCAGGTTCCGAAAGATCTTCAGGACAAGGCGGAACACCCGGGAGATTGGCCAGCGCAGCCTTCCAGACAGAGACCGCCCGGCGGCTCATAAAATACTGGCGAAGCTGTCTGGTGGCCCTCGCAAGGTGTAGAATATCCTTTGGGTGCAGAAGGCTGCAAATCTAGGGAGACACCGGTGATAGTAAGAAGAGATAAATTGATAAGTACCTCGCTGGGCTGTAAATAAGTAGAGACTTCGACGCTTACCTCCAGTATCACGTCCAGTGGCATATCAAGCATATTGTGCAGTTTTCCGACTCGTCCCGTGCTTCGCGTGCCTTTTTTGGCACGAGTTTTCTGGGTCGGTTGCTCCTCAACTTCAAGGTCTGAAACCCCGCCATCGCCTATTGCTTGCAACTCCGGAGCGTCAGAGCCATCTTCCCCTGTGAGAGTAGCCGAGACGGTAGAGCCATCTACACGGAGTCGTTTGATCCTATCTGACCTTCGAGACATACCGCACAAGGTTCCAAAGTGTGCGTAGCGTGTCCTCGTCGGTGGTCGTGGCGAGGAAAGTCGCGTCGTGGCGAACCGAGCGCCTACCTGTTAATTTACATCGCGTATCACTGGAATGGCGCCAGTGCGACGAGAAGTGGTTCGAGCGCAACGAGTCTTACAACGACAAAGGAGTCTTCGATTGAATAAATATCCATTAGATCAATCTGTGGTTGAGAATTGACTCAGCTGGCAGTCCCATCGGAGCTGAGGTTATGAGGCCCAAAGATAGATCAAGAAGCTCGATACTGGGAACCCGCAGGTTGCTCGAGCTAGAGGGCTCATGAGTTTCTCGAAGTGTGTCCATCATTGGGTAACTTACCCCAAATCGATAGCGACTTTGTACTGCGCAAGTTCGACTTAGTTGGTTCGCGGTAGCACTGTGCTCTAATTTGACAGCATACAGTCTGAAGAGACTTCTAATCGAAATTTCAGCGAGGTTCGGCGTGTTCATGAAGTCTGCGCGAACCTGTAAGTCGAAAAATACTTAATCCGTGCTGCAAATCACGTACTAGATATTGGCATCCGATGTCCGCCTTCTAAGAACTTCTGCTGACTATGGAAGCGGTCTGCGAGTATCCCGCCCGCCACCATACTTCTGGATAAGATACATCGCTTCGCCAGCAGATACGTAGCTACTTCTTGTGGTGGGCATCTTCTGAAGCTTGAGCCTCTGTGGCTCAGCAGAACCAAAAGGGAAACGTAGCAACAATAAGGGGAGCTTGCAGTGGAGCCTGATGGATGGACGTTGACCTTCAGTAGAAGGCAAACGGATCGTCACTCTTTTTGAGGCCTTACTTGTATGATGCTGCGCAATCGCCGCCCACAGTCCCACATCGTGCTCGAATCGCACCCTACCTGTATTGCAATTTGATTTCTACCCCGTAGACGCAAACCGCTAACACGAGACCTATAAGTTTGGGAGACTATAATCCCCTTCTGTCGTCGCGATCAATTCTAAACCTTGTATTTCCTCTAAGACATTTACTGCATTCGAAATTGGTGAGTGCGCGTCCAGTCATGAACGGTAAAGAATTCGAGACGTACTTGTCCCGCCAAACATACATTGCTAGTACAAACGATTGTTGCTCCTACTCGGAAGAAGTACATTAGAAGGACAACGCGTTCTAATCCAGAAATTTGACTTAGGAAGGCGCGAACTTACCTCACAGCTCTTGTGCCCCGTCAAGCAGACAACTGACACCTCTAGCGCGATAGAATAGAGCATTAAAACACCATGGTATCATGCTAGAGATGTGGGTGCAATGGGACAATGCCTCTCGCGATAGAGCGATGATGCCCATGACCGCGGGAATGCAGCCTGAGGGTGTGCATGAGACTCGGAGGCGCCTGCCTTTCTGCCTTTTCGGGCGCGCAAGCGCGCATGTGCTATGATCGAGTCACTCAGTAACGTTCAATATTTGTTGGGCCGTATGCTACGGCGTGTATAGGGCGTGACTTTTATTACCAAGCGTGGGTGATAAGACTGGTAAGCTGCACCCTCTAGTTCTGGACCCCAATCAGCAGCTAATCCGTCAATATGATGTAGTATCGAACCTGAAAAGCCGTGACTTCGACTAACGCAGTGTACTAGTCCTCCGAGTCAACGTTCAACGTTCAACCTTCAAGTTGAAATACCCTGCTCGTTTGGTCGTATGTCATTTTTTTAAAGAACCTCAGGATCATATGGCGTTTCAGCTTGAGGAGAACGAAGCAAGGGATGTTTACTACTACTAATAAAAGCCTACAGCCTAATATACACGTGGATTCACTTGAACTAGAAGGCAGTGGAGGACATTCGAACTCTAATTTCATTATCGGAGAAGATCTCACACACCACAGCTAGACTTCTTTCAATCCTATCACTGTAAAGTCACGGCGAGCGTTGTCCGCGAAGTACGGGCATTAGGGACTTCGGCTCGTACACTGCGGTGCGTGTGATCTGGATCTTAGTCATGGATTCAGTACTGACTTCGTTATTTTTATCTGACCATGTTCGTATAAAGGTCCCACTTCAGACTTCAAGACTTGATACTATCCTCTGTTGATTACAATCCTCACACAATGCCTTCATACGTCGTCACAGGAACTTCTCGTGGACTGGGGGTAAGTCTGCGGTGTTATCTATAACCTTGATCTCTATTCACTTCTAGTTCAACGTATAGCTCGGTTTTGTTCGAGCAATTGCTTCCAATCCAGCGAATGTTGTGTTTGCCCTTGTCAGGGCTAAATCATCTGCATCGCAGCTACTTGACTTCATCGCTCAACACCCCCATAAGAACGTTGAAGTCATAGAAGCGGACAACAAAGACGCACGTGCGCTGCAGGTACGCTAGAGAACGAATGAGTTGGAATTGTGACTTAACGGAATTTTGCATCAGAATGCTGCCGATATAGTATCTAAAGCGACGGGTAATACATTAGACGTTCTCATCAACAACGCTGCACTGATGGGACATGAAAGAGGTTTGCTCGCACTCGATGCGTTGTACGTACCTCCTAAAGCTTCTTAGGTGATGGGCGTTATTCTCTCTTTACATGATTAACGTGTAATCCTTGTCTAGTCCAAGCCCGGATATCCTGGAGGGTGATTTGACATTATACGTACGTTTTCTGGGTCGATATATTGCAGTTAGCATCATGCTGAACCTTATGACAGTTCAAGACGAATGTCGTCGGTCCCATTCATACCATCAATGCGTTCCTTCCATTACTTCGCGCAGGAACAACCAAGAAGTGTATTGCTATATCAACGACTGTCGGTTCACCTAAAATGACCAACGCGAACAATTTCACGAACTTTGCCGGCTACGGGATTTCGAAGGCGGCTTTGAACCTCGCCGTGGCAAAGTTCGCATCTACATTCAGGAACGAAGGAGTTACATTCTTGTCGGTCAATCCAGGACTCGTCAAAACATTCCAAGGCAGTGAGTGATGTGTCTACGCTCGATAGAGCAGCACTTATGACTGATCATTTTGTTTTAGCTGAGGAAGAAGCAGAGGCATTCTATGCAAAGCGCACCGAGATAAACCGCAAAATAAACCCGAACTTTGAAGGGGCCATCACAGTCGAGAAATCTGCGAGAGATATTCTGACACTAATAGAAAAAGCTAACATCGCAGATTCTGGAAAATTCGTCCATCGTGACGGACGAGATGCAGACTACTTTTAATCTCCAGTAGCGATAGTAATCACTGTAAAATCTCGTGAATGTACACTCACTTTGGGAATAATCATTATCGTAGCTATACAATATAAGACTACCAGGACTACAACAAGCTAGCATGGACTAGATGACTCAACGTAAGCACTACTACAACAGTGAGTACTTTTGCCAAAATGGCACGAGGCACAGTACTAACCCAGTAATAGGCGCTGGCTTGAGTCTGAGGTTGTTCCGCGACGTCGACGTTGTAACGTTGGCCGTTAAACGTTAAACGTTAATCAGCGCCCCCATTGCGTTTAGTCCATAAGTACGTTGGGCACATTTCATGCCGGCATTAGACATAGCTAACTGTCAGTGTTCATAGCGAAGAGGCAGTATAGTTTACGTAGTGATTGCTAGCAATCGGACTCAACTCCTCGCACTGGAGTCCCACTGGAAGTAAGGTCTATTCATAATTCACCACTTTGCCATATTACGATGCTTCAGGTACTCTCGGAACTCTCTACTAGCAGCCTCGTTACACGAACCAGCTATAGTAGTTCCGAGTCTGCCTGTCACTGGCAGGTAGTAAGGTGTCACGACTCGCAAGCTCGTTTCTCATGCATCAGAAGCCTCCGTGTCCTCAGAATCCGACTATGAAATTTTCATCGACTCGAAGCACACAAAAATCCTGCGAAGACGTCGAACTGCTTGACCTCGTTGTTGAAAAACTCTCATGGCAATTCCTTCCACTCTTATCGGATTCACGGTGACTTTGTCAGCGAAGTCATCATGCTGAGCAACAAGAAGGCCCGGGAACATTCGTTCATTGTCACGGGGCTCAATATGGTGGCATTCCACGACCGTGTCGCCCACCGCTTGGCGAGCGGAGTCCCTGTTCAGGTACATGCACACCTTGTAAGTGGAGGCCGATTTTTCGGTATATAAGTAGCACTGATCAAATAGGGCCGTCGATTGGGATCCTCAAAATGCTTTACTACTATAGACGGCTGATGCGCTGACGCGTCCATTGCGGCATGGATTGCATTCTCAGCACCGCCATATAAATACCTCCTCCGGTATCATGTTTCCACAGCTGAAGTTGTTGAACAGATCATGCCTTCATACGTTGTCACAGGTACCTCTCGCGGACTAGGCGTAAGTCGATCATTGTATTCGTGGTACCTTACAGATTTGCTAACGGTCCGCTGGAATATAGCTTGGCTTCGTCCAAGCACTGAGTGCTGACTCGGCAAACATCGTGTTTGCCATCGTCAGGTCACGGTCGTCTGCGTCACAACTCCTCGAATTTGTTGCTCAAAACCCTCATAAGAACGTTCACATCATAGAAGCTGATAACAAAGACGCGAGCGCATTACAGGTAGGGCGAGGATACTGAAGTTATTCTACACTGCCGCCGAGTTTGACGCGATTTCATGTTAGAGTGCCGCCGATGTAGTAGCCAAGGCCACGGGTGGCACTTTAGATGTGCTCATAAACAACAGCGCGATGATGGTACACGAAAGAGCCTCACTTACGTTGGATGCATTGTACGTATCTCATACGGGCGTTATGATCTCGATTTGCTAAACACATTGCTTTTAGCCCTAATCCAGAAATTCTGGACGAAGACCTGACCCTATATGTGAGTCTGACATGACTATTGATGAACATCCAATATAACTCGATGTCATGGTTTGTAGTTCAAGACAAATGTTGTCGGTCCCATCCACACCACGAACGCCTTCCTTCCATTACTTCGTGCAGGCAAGGGGAAGAAGGTTCTCACCATATCCACCACGTTGGGCTCGCCTAAAATAACGAACTCAAGCAATTTCGCCGACTTTGCTGGTTACTCGATCTCAAAGGCAGGTTTGAACCTCGCTATGGCGAAATTTGCCGCTCGGTTCAGAGACGAGGGCATGGTATTCTTGACTGTCAGCCCAGGACTAGTCAAGACAATTCCAGGACGTGAGTCTCGTAGAAATTGACTCACTTGTTCAGATGATTAACCGTAATAATCCGTTAATGTAGCCAAAGAGGAAGTCGAAGCGTTGTACGAGATCCTCACCGCGAGAAATCGTGCCGCCAACCCGAATTTCGAAGGAGCAATCACAGTTGAACAATCTGTCGGTGATATACTCGCGTTACTCGACAAAGCTACTATCGCAGAGTCAGGAACGTTTGTTAACCGTGACGGTAAAGATGCAGACTACTTCTGATGTCGAGTGAACCGTTGTTATAGGACAATTATGACAATCGGGAATACATTGCATCCACTTGACGTATGTTGCAAGGTCGTTATTTACCGCTGTCCCGAAAAGCGTGGGTGCATGACCGTTATCTTCACGTACATAGAAGAACCTTAAGTATACCTAGCCGTCACGCAGATGATCATGATGTGTTGACCACGGAATCCGAGTCACCGGGCTATCAGTCAATCTTGTATATATACGTCCCTCTCAAGTTCGTGGGCGATCGCTGTGCTCCCACCTCACTAACGGACATGCCTTCCTACGCTATTACAGGAGCGTCTCGAGGTCTCGGGGTAAGTCCTTGGTTCATGGGTCAATCTCCGACCTCACGCCAACCACACGGATGTCGTTCCCCTTTAGCTGGGCTTTGTCAAAGCCCTAAGCAACAGTCCATCTAACGTCGTGTTTGCAATTATCAGGAGCCGTTCATCTGCTTCACAGCTTGAGGAGTTCATCGCCAGCCACTCTCACAGCAACATTCATGTGATAGAGGCGGATAATCTCGATGTTCATGCGCTTCAGGTAAGTTACGCCACCGTAAAGCTTATCAGTATCTGGGGAGGGGGTAATATTTAATGAACTTCTACCGCTACTAGAGTGCTGCAGATGCCGTTTCAAAGGTCACGGGAGGTACCCTGGACGTACTCATAAACAACAGTGCGCTCATGATGGCTGAAAGAAGTGCTCTCACACTTGATGCATTGTAAGTCTATCAAAGCGATTACTACACCCATGTAGAATACTTACATAACCACCCCTTTCAGCCCTAACCCCGAGACTCTGGAGCAAGACTTGGTTTTAAACGTAAGTCGCCCGGACTGGTGTCTCCGTTATTATACTATCCATACCTTGCGTTCGTATGACTAAACCGTGGGTTATATTAACTCAGTTCAGAACCAACACTCTTGGTCCAATCCATACCATCAACGCCTTCCTGCCCCTCCTCCGTGCAGGCCCAACCAAGAAATGCCTGACAATCTCCACCACAGCCGGCTCTCCCAAAGTCGCGAACAAAAGCAACTTTGCCATCGTTGGGGGCTATAGGATCTCAAAAGCGGGGCTGAACCTCGCGGTAGCTAAGTATGCCGCTCGGTTTAGGGAGGAGGGCATTGTGTTTTTGGCGGTTACTCCTGGGATGGTGAAGACGATGCCTGGCAGTAGGTTCCAGACTGCAGCTTTACATCGCTGAGTTTGCTGATAAAGTGGTTCATCCAGCTGATGAGGAAGTCGAGGCCAGGTTGGCACCTCTGGTGGAGATGTTCCGCAAGGCGTATCCCAACTTCGAAGGACCTATCACGGTCGAGCAGTCCATCCGGGACATCCTTGCTTACCTTGATAGGGCCACTATTGCGGACTCTGGGAAGTTCACACATCGCGACGGGAGAGACGGGGATCATATCTGGTAAATTAGTGGTAACAAACGGAAAATGAAGTTATACGACATTACAATGAAGATAGTTTTTATTTCCACACCATATTGAATTGGCGCACTAGAAATTAACGAGCTTCCTAAAACAGACTATGTCCTCAAACCTTCTTAGCCATCTTTTGCTGAGCTCCTTCCGCGATATGAGGTAGACAGGTTCAGGAGCGTTGACGGTGGTATGCTCGTCCACATAATCGTTGGCCGTCACATCAGCTATCTCGTGGCTAAAGAAACGAAGAAAGATCAGACACGAGTCGGATGAGCATTTAGAGAGGAAAAGGAAACTTGTCGCGACGAACCTGAGGAAGAGATGGAACTTTACATCTTGCAAGGGTTTTCTTGACACCTCCGTGCAATGCGCACAGCTGAATGCATTCTCCTTCTCCCACTTCTCCTCGCTTGAATTGCGAGCTGCGTCCCACAACGATTGAGCAGCGGCGACTTGCTGCTCCGTCGCACGTGCGAATCTGGGGGTTTCTGCATCATAGCATCGATGCTGAGCCTGCCAGTTGGATAAAAACCAACTTGTACTTAGAAATCGGAGATTAAGTCATAAGAAGTGAATGTACGTACTGCTGTGCGCCAGTTCATGATTGGTATACCTGTCTCTTTCGGTTCGCACGCGAGGCATTGGATCCTCACGTCAGCCTCGTCCAATTCCTCCGCTGTGGCACACTTCGGATCAAACCCACACGCCTCAATCGCCATCTCCGTCCTCTTGGTACCCTTATCTGTAACTATATCCATAGGAAGCGGATGATGATACCACTTCAAATCTAGATGTGCATCAACGAGAAGCTTAATATCTTCAGCGGACATCCATTCTGGCCGAATATTGTGAGATATGCCCCAGAGACGCGGGCATATGTGGTTCAAGGCGTGGGGTAGTAGGAGGGAGGTATGACAGTGCCGGCAGGTGAACCATGAAGCAAGGGCCAGGGCGAAGGGATCAGTGGTTTCGTCGAGGCTGAGGCGCGCACGGGTCTGTTGTACAAAGTACTCCTTGATCTCTCGATCTCTTGATTCCAGGAAGGGAGGAACGAGTTCTTGGAAGGTACGTCGTAACTCGTCAACATCCATCCCAGTGTCAGTGTCAGTGTCGCCTGAACCTGGATGGAGGAGATCGTAGATCTCGTGGATAGAGACGGCTGCAGCTAGGATGAACTTCTTGCTACGATGGCCTGACAGGGACGTCGCCAGATCCTGGACGATGACCTCTGCTATTTTGAGCCGCGCGGAGAGCGTCTTTCTTTTGACCGAGTACAGACGACGCCGTCTCATATTTTCCATATGTTCGATTATGGGTCCTTGGATGTTTTTCCACACTATACACGTAGGACGTCATCAGTCTGTAAGCTGTGATACATAGGGGTCAATCTCTAAGAGTACACTTACCTCTAGGCGTCAAGGGCTGAGATTTCCGGACGGCTGGTAGCCTTGTAAAGTTTCTAGCGATCGAGTATGTTTTCTTCATCCACTCGACCTCCTCCGTGTACCCTTCCTCCCTCAAATTCTTGACAATGCTGTCTCATTCACGTAAGCCATCGATATTCCGCACACACACAGTGAGGATAGTACAAACTCTCGTATTCTGGTATTTCGAACGATGTTAAGCTGTCTGATCCGTGAATGAGTCAGGTCGTCCAAGAATTTGGACAACGCTTTGATGTCCTGAAAACGCAGTTAGCGTCTGCAGCGCAACATCGACATCCAAGCTTTACCTGTAAGGAAGAAACTAGCTTTTCCCTGGCCGTCAGGTAATCTGCCTGCTTGTTCGGAGGAGTCAACGTGAGCTCGGCGAAGAAGCTTTCGAGTTGAGGCGCATAGAACGAGTTCGTGTCTAAGCACCGAGGTCAGCTACATCTAGCGTCGGTTTATAGGCAAGCGAGGAACGTTACATACCACGCCAAGACTTTCGTAGTGTAGGTATAACATCTTGCAGCTCACGAGGCTCAATTATCTGTAGGGTCTCGGCATCGATAATAAGGTTGCAGTCGTCCACGGGTATACTTCTGTTAGTTTGATAGTATACAGTCAGTGGTCAGATAAGCAGGTTCATGATCGATAATACCTACTTTTTTGCGAGACAGGATTTGCAAAGGCGAACCCTGCATGCAAGGTACACATCTTGACAGTTCGGCTTCGAACAGTTCTGATTTGGGCAGTGAGATCAGCATGACGACAACGCAAGTAATAAATATAACACGTACATGACAATGTGTATCTAACAAGAGATTGATGAATGCTGGCTCGCACATATCTTCAGGACAAGGCGGGAGACGCGGTTCAGTGGCTGTAAGACGCGCAGCCTTCCAGAACGGCAAGGACTCCTTGCTCATGAAGAACCTCCGCAGGCCCTTCGTGGAACGCGCGAGATGTAATAAGTCCTTGGGATGCAAATAGCTACATATCTACAGAATTAGACACGTCAGCAGTGTTATAGGGAGATCAACTCAAAGAAAAATACAAGAAGTGGCACTGCCAGTGTACAGTTGAAGTTTTTGGAGAATGACGGGATGACTCACCTCCAGAACGATGTCCAAGGGCATATCGAGCATCGACTGAAGCTGGCCAGTTTTCTTCCTCGTATTCTTCTTCTCATGGCCTATTTTCCTCTTCTTCGACTTAGGGGTTTCAGTTACCTCGGAGTCGCATTCGACTTTTGGTTTAATCGAGTTCAAGTCCGTGCCAGCGTTGGGTGACAGACTTGTTTGTAAACGTTGTGATCGTCGTGGCCCTGTCATTCTAAAGAAGTAAAAAGATGATGAGTACTTCTACACACCGTCGAACACGGTGGTTGCGGTTATATATGCAGCTTTCAGCTGGCGGGCTCCGCCTTGCCGACTCCCGTAAGCTCCGCGGAGTCGGCGGGCGTGCCGCGTGCCGTATCCCGACAACAACATCACGTGATCGTATTTCACCTTCGAAGTTCGAGTCGCAGAGGTTGCGATGTGTGTAGGTGAGGGGACCAGTCGGCGCAGCACATTAGTACGATACGCATAGTATTTCCATGACAATGTAGAATGGCAAAGAAAGATATGCAATTTCGTGGGCACACATCACCACGCCTCAACCACGACATTGACACGTCCCGCAGCCAGGATTCAAGTTTCCTGTGTCTGTCATGAGAACTCTACAAATGCTTACCTCAAACGAGACAAAACGTTTCAAATTGGACGTGATAGAATACATATGTATAACATAGTCGTACATACTTACACCCACTGTGAAAGATGAAAGATTAGGTACACAGCGCTAAGGTATACGTACAACAGCATCTAAGCAGGTCGAAGGGGCATCGTACTGCTAAAGTACGACTTTTCAGACCTCCAAAGAGGCTGGCTACACCACATCCGGATCTATGGGAACTCTCCGTAAGCGAAGGGGCATTTGGTTGCCCATGTGGGGCTCTGACTTGACGCAGGGGCGTGTCACGACACTGAACGTGATATGATTAGTATTTGTGAAATGGGATGGGGACGGTAGAGTAGAGACGTACTTGACTTTTTTCTCCACCTCTATGGAAGGGTCTATCGAGAATTCAAGTTCCATAAGAAGGACATAGAGGAAAATCTTGATCCTGCCACACAGAACCGTTAGACCTCAAGCCCAGAACAAACAAACATACGATGTGAGCTCACTCATTGATAGCAAACCGATAACCAATGCACGACCGGTTCCCATTAACAACATGCCCACTCCCAAACGTCAATATCCCACCCCACAGCCCCTTCAACCCCCTCTCCTCATCCTCCACGCCCTCCTTCTCCTGCCCCTTCATGAACCTCTCCGGCACAAACTCATGCGAGTCATCTCCCCACACCACCCGACTCTTATTCATAGCCTGGATAGGTATAGTGATGATATCCCCCTCGTTAAGCCGTATGTGATCACATAGATGCCCGTGCGTGTCCGTGTAGGGCCGAGAGACGGGGACGAAGTCGTCGTGAGCGGCGACGCGCATCGTGCTTGTTACTGGGGCGTATAGGCGTAGTGATTCTCGTATGCATGCGTCCAGATAGGGCTGGGAGAGGATGAGGTCTATGTCTTCGGGGGAAGGGACGACAGAGGGCGAAATTGCGAGGTCTTGGAGTTGTTGGCGTAGTTTGTGCTGTATCCGTGGGGAGCGGGAAAGAGCGTATAGAGTCCATGTTAGTGCCGAGGACGACGTCTCGTGGCCTTTATTGTTAATGAATGTTAGTGAGTGTGAAACCGAGCATTATATGCACTCTTACCAGCAGCGAGGAACGTCGATATCTGACAGAGAATCTCTTTTGTGGACAACTGTTGTGTCGGGATGGCCGCCAGACTTGAGCGCACTTGATCACGGTCAGCTCTTCCCCGCTCAAATAAGAAGCATAGTCCTCACATAACACATTCAACAAGTCTCGTCCGTCCGTTTGTGACGAACCCTCCCGCACAGAAGACGGCGTAATATGCTTAAGACGCTCTTCTATCAGCTCTGAACCGATGCGATGCATAGTAGCGGTGGCCGCATCTTCCGTGGCGCTGTTCCGTCGCTACAAACGCCCGTTAGCCATATGCACGCGGAGCTAGATAGACCACGCGTACGAATTTGCGGAGGATTGGAAACCACACTTGGAGGATGGTGATGACACGAAACTTCCTGGCCGTGCTGAAGATCACGCCAAACGCGCGGGCGAGCTCGTTTTGCTCGACGGTGGGGTCGTGGAGAGAGTTGAGCGAGTTGAATACGTATCCGAACCCTGCGTAACACAACCAATGATATTGGCTATCATGAACCATTGAATGAGTTGCATATGTAACGCACCTGCTTCGCCTATGACGTCCAACGTGGCTCGCGCAAGCCATGCGAGCACGTCCACCTTGACACCCTCATTGGTGGAGGCCTTTTCTTCCCGCAACGCGCCACCCCCATCCGACCTCACGGCTTTTGATCCAGTAAATGACGAGAAGGGATTGGGTATCCAGCGAGAGATACCAGTTGCAACGGCGTCGTTTGCCAAGCTTGCAACCGGTGAGAATGGGTCAGCGGGTGTTGAGGCACTGCTCGAGGAGTCGATGATCCCTAACCAAAGGTCGCGAAGCTGACAATGGCATGTGCACGGTCAGAAAACTGTGCGTCTGTGGCATCAGCCATTATCTTACCTGGAGGGCCTTTTCCCAGAATATAGGTGAGATTGACTTGATGTGCGATGACGCGAAGGCGGGATTCTGCACAATCGTAGATGTGAGTTCATCATTCGAAATTGGGTGCCAGGAAAGGAAACTGACCAGGATCTTTCGCTTTGATGGACAACAACAAATAGCAACGCTGGACGTAAGCGGGGTATCCCACCATCAAAAGAAGGACAGACGGCGCACCTGTTTGCGATGTTGGTCGCCCTCGACCGTGATGAGCCCGTCGTGACCTGCTGCCATACTGGCCAGGGCGTCTCTAACAAAGTCCGGCTTGGGGTAATCGTATCCCCTTGACAGGATGTGGGTAACGGCAACGGGGTCGGTCGTCATGAGCCTGCAACCGCCGATGAAGCCACGGTAGACGAACGTCGAGCCGTACGCGCGCTGCCACTGCCCTACGAGGTCTGTGTTCTCTGCGTCGTGCATTTCGCGGAGGTTGCCCATGAAGAAGGAGGGAGACGGCGGGCCGGGGAGGAAGCGGAGGGGTGACCGCGCTTGGCGGATCATGAGAACGAGGAAGGTCCAGGCTACATAGAGGACGATGCTGGCTAGCAGCGAGGCAAGCAGTAGTAGGAATAGACTCATGGTCGGTGAACAACCCAGGTCCTGGTGAGGCTGCACTTTACACTCTCGAGTTTCGAGATCACGGGCTCGTGTGAGCGAGGATCGAGTACAGTGCAATGTACCTAAGAAGACACCGTGCAGCGGGGGACCGTCATGACAACGTTCAGTGAAGGTTTAGACGAGGCCGTGAATCAAGATTCAAGAACATACTGGCTTCTTGGGTTTATTGGCCTCGTAACCTCGCTGTCGGTCGGTCGACGTTGCTGCACTGGTGGCCGTCGCACTAACTCAGTCTAACTGGGCGGGCCCGTTCTCAGCACAACCCGCAGAGAGTGTGAGGCAGAGGTGTGGCAGTGGCACTCGGGCGGACAGTCCATGTCATCGCTTCATTTGAGGAAATGGGAGATGCAAGGATGCCTGGGGTGAACAAAAGCAGTGTAAGCGGATTCTCGGACTCGTCGGGCAGATCCACCATCCAGATCATCCGAGATGACCGAGTGCCGGCGCTTGGCTGCGTCCCACTTGGTATTCATGTAACTCTGACAACAAATATCCACTCATCTATAAAACCGCTGTTCTACTGTCAACGTCCTCCTTTCTGGCCTCGATAATGCCTAACCTGCTGTATAGCTTGGGCTGGGCACACGCGACAACGCTCACTGACAATCCTGCGCTCATCCGGCGATACCACGCCTGAATTCAGGTTCAGCAGCACGCGCATGTGGGTATGTCTTTCCGTTCCCTTTTCGAGTTGTTCATCGCTCATCGTCTTGGCCTTTCACGCCCAATCATATGTCAGGATCGCTCTCGCACGGTCATTGATTGGCCTATGTGCGAATCAGACCAATGACGAGCCCCGGGGTTTCGTTGGTCCCCAATCTCCCTGATAGGCACGCAGGAACATCACTACGTAACTTACACCTCTGTCCGCGATGGGATATCCTTCTTTCTCTGCTCATGGGCTCACGAGACCAGGGAGGACTCAGGGCACACTGAGAGGATGGCCAACATGTCGTGCGAAGACGAACACGATAAGTAGGACAGTTCTCGGTCACCTCGGCGGTTGATCTCGCTCACTCTTAATCCCGGTGATGAAGGCATATCAAGGTCTCACAATCCTCATTTTTTCCATCCGGAATAGTGCGCTAACTCCTCCTCATCGATGTAAGGCACACATTGTATACGGCTGGAATTATTGGACCCACAAGAGGCAACTATTTCTCGTCATCGGGACGTTGTTGCGGTTCAGTTCTGCCTCGCAATATGAGGTGAGCACGCACCATACTGACTCCTAACCGCAAATAGCTATCTCATACTAGAGGACCAACGAAGTAGGTCAAGCCGCAAGTGCAGTTGTGCCATATCGAGCACCGTGACAGCACGTATCCTGTGGCGTATTTAGACCCTGGATAAATCATGGAAGAACCTCCAGGCCTTCTCCAACCATTGATATGCATACAACAATGAATGGTGAACTCTATCTTCTCACCAGGCAGCATGAGACCGTGCTGATTCAGTGAGCCCAGGCAGCGTCCTATATACTTAGACGGACTATATAGCACCGCACCCCAGGTTCGGTCTATAAGAGCCACGGCGGACATACCCTTGTGGCCCCGAGCCATCTTCCTTCTGTTCTGAAGACACGGTTGACCGTGATGCAGCCCATCTCAGAGGAAATCCTTCAAGATATCCTAGGGTTCTGCCTGTACAGCGTTTCCCCGTCTTTTCCGGATGTCCAGGCCCGAACGAAGCACCCGCCAGTTTCTCTCAAACTCAGACGCCATGTGCACCTCCCATCTCACTTCTTCTGCTCGTATGCAAGCAATGGCGGCCCATACTCTACGACTCTATCGGGTCTATATATTATCAGCAAATCCGACTCACCTCCCCCTCTAGAAGCCGTACACGCTCACAAGCGTTCTACCAACGCTCGACGAAGTGGAAGGAGTGTCGGCAATGCGGAAGTGGATTACTCTCGTACGTCACCCCGTTCTGTACATCGTACAGGTCGGTCACATGAGAGTTCACGCGCCCGTGCCCATGTCTTCTCCTTCGCTTTGACTTTGATTTTGACAAACCTGCGTCGACTTGTCATTCCACTATGTTACATCACCGTACATTGCTGCGTCTTTGAACACTTTATCACGCCTTATAGAATCCGCATGATCATGCATCGTGCAAAAGTATGGTATAAACCAATCAATCATCACGGTACGCACCCTTCAGATACTTATCCACTCTCTGGCATGACTAATGTTGTAAAATACAGATAGATATTCATTTGTGACGTACAACATGATTCATGATCACTGTGTATATCTCGCACACGTGTGTATTTGAGCTGTATCGCGACGCGAAACTTGAAAGCTTTACTTTTACTCATGACACGCCCACGTGAGTTCCATGTGCCCTTTGTTTCGGACGGAGCGCCGACGACAGATCCGCGTGTGCGGCGGCCAGTGTGCCAGTGTGGCCCTTCAAGTTGCTACTCACCTCCCTTTCTACTTACACCCTAACACTGTGCTCATCATATCAGGTGTCTCTCACTGAAATAACGCGGAACGCTTACAAGTATCTGCCGCATAGGCCTAAAGACCCACAGCCAATAGCGTCGACGAAATGGACTTGGCAGCAGGCGAGAATCCAGGTGATGATAGGAAAACTAGCAAAGCGGGGAAGAAAAGACATGGTAAAACGACCAGGCTCAGGAAGAGCGGAAGGCTTCAGCCAATGCTTGATATGCCTCTGGACGTCATCATAGAGGTTTGCCTACTGCATCTTTATCGTCGTCCCTTGCGTTGATTTGCGGCCACACGCCGGCCACATTGTGTAGATATGCAGTCACCTGCATCCCAAAGATCTCCTCAACCTCGCGCGCTCTTCCAAGGACCTACGGAAGTTCTTCATGAGCCGAAACTCCTCGTCTGCTTGGAAAGCCGCGCGGGCCACAGTCACGCAGCCACTCCCGGGCCTACCTCCGTGTCCGGCAGATCTCAGTGAACCAGCGTATGCGAACCTCATGTTCGATGCGTATTGTCACGTGAGTTGTATTGGCTGTTTTAGAAATTATCGCTGACATTGGGATGTCACGTTGCGTATAATATTAGAACTGTCTCAAGCCGAACTGTCAGGATATGGATGTAGCCTCCAGGGTTCGTCTTTGCAGTGCCTGCTTTTCAATATTGTGCGTTCGTAGATGACGCATAAAACACACATATCAGGGCTAACTACTGCTCATTGACTTTATCTACCGTCGTTTAGGAAGGTTACCATCGACGACTGTGCCACCTTCGTCGATGCCGCGGTCTTCGAACTCATTTCGCCCCGCCGTGTTCAAGATCTTGTACCAACTCTCGGGTACAGGCCCCATCACGGTGCGTCGCAATTGTTTCATAAGCTGATTACCTGCGTAAACCTATCTTATCTAGATGGAGTCATGTTTTACAAGCCACAGTTAGAAGATTTTGCCTCTGAACTTTTGTCAATCCCTGCAAGTGGATTAGAAAGATATCTGTGCGCGAGAGAGACATTGGCTTTCATGGACGAGGTAGGTGGTGTATATCTGGTCTCCACAATGATATGTATCTAAGCTAAGATTCCCCCTTAGAACAACAATCTCGCATTGTCGAAGTTCTTGAATCGGACACACCTCGCCCGTACACGCGAGCTTGAAAATATACGTGAGGCTAGGAAACAATGGTGCGCTGTCGTCATGAATGTCGCATATGTCTCTTGAACTTACGTGATTGCGCAAGTATATATCGTCAGCTGAGGGAGGAAGGTTATGGAGCGGAGCTGGACTGGCTGGAAGATCGCTCTTACGAGAAGAAAAGCCTTGAAGAAATGCACGAATTTCGCAAAAATCAGCATTTTACACCTCGAGGTCAGTACTTCTCAGTCCTAACACGTGAAAGCTGCGCAGTCTGAAGCTAGCGTGCAGTGTGGGCCAATATACGTGGTAATATTGTCAATCGCATGGAAGAGGTGAGGAGGAAGCGCGCATATGCGAACAAGAAGAATATGTTCAAGGACCGTCTGGAGTTAATGAAGAACGCTTTGAACCCCTTCATATCCAATCGGTGGGACAAGGAGTTTATTGTCGGAGCGGCCATATTCAACCCGGAGCTCTACAATAAGATTCGCATCAATGAGGCTGAATTCAATAGCAAGGAGCTGCTGGACTCTCTGTGGTCTGCCACATCGTACTTGTTCAAACAGGACCAGGGCGCACGAGAGCTATTTATTGAGGAGACTCGCTATCGTCTTGGTCTCGACGAATCAGTGGATCCCTTGAAGCTCGCACTCGCAGAACGCTTCTTCTGCTCATCTTGCTCTATGACCCTGCGACTCTCGTGTGCGCCGCGCCACCAATGCAAACTTAACAAGCCCACCAGGCCAGAGTTCATGGACAAAGAAGACTACGACCTCCTAGTTGATGTCTTCCGAATCTTGACACCCTCCTACGAAAACAATCACCCTCAGCCCATTCAGCTCCTGCTGACTCTGGAGAGCACAAGACGTATTGAAGCCGTGATCGTGGCTTGCGGGCTTGATGTCAGGACAGCGACAGCGGCCGATTTGGACAACGCAAATGTCAAATTTCAGTGCCTCTCTCACAACTCCAAACTTGGCCCTGGTATCCCAATTATGGACTGGCGGACAGCAGTATGCCGATTCATGCCCTATGCTCATAGAACGAGAATACTGGATAGCTGACTTGGATGGTACACTAGGCTCAGCACTGGTGTTCCCCTACTGAACTCTCCCGTGCTACGGAACAGCAAATCTTAGCCGCAGACACGCTATGGGAAGAAGCTAACCGCGTTGCCCAAGTTCAATGGTGTAAGGATCCGGAATTCGCTTGCAGACAATGCAGAAGTGTCACGGGAGATCTATCGACAGTGGTGAATCATTTAACAACGAGGTGCGTGTCCAATCTCAAACGGACCGCCGGTGCATATCGCCTCGTTAATGTGATAGCCCTTCCAGCCATAACATCACTAAAGTGACAGACGGGCTTATTATGGACATGCACCGAACCGTCTTCGCTCCATTGCCAGTATATCTGGTCTCGCGAAAGGTACTTAGCCCCACGTGGCTACGAAAATGGGGAGATGTGGCTCGTGTTAGGAGACGTGTGAATTTCTAGTACTTATTCACGTCTTATTCACGTTCTTATGCAATATAATCTCCTATCATACGGTGCAGGCTTCTGTACATTATCATAGGTTCACATTGACGACTCGGTGCCTAGGGATAACACCGTGACGGTAGCAATGGAAATGAGTTGGAAATCACTGCTCATGCAGGTCAAATCTGAGCCGCCTCCATTCTATTTCGAGAGCTTCGTGGAAATGCGGATAGTCTAGGACAGACTTCGTCAGTCGGTTTTATTGCTTCTTTATAAGTCTTGATCGGGGAGCAGATACAAGTTCGAATATGTACAACATGTAGATCAAATGGAATTTAAGTTGTAGTGCAAGCAGCAGGCTTCACCGAAGTTGGCTCGTGGACAATTTGATTATACATGATTAAGACATTGTGGTACCGCGAAACACTCAGGTTGGTTGAAATCGGGGATGTATTCACTGCTCTGGATCAAGCAGCTGCAGTGCTTGCCTCGAGAATTGCCAGAGCATCTGAGAAGCGAGGAAGGAAGCGACAGTCAAATGGTGCAGAGCGACTGAAAAACGGCTCAGCACAGCGTATAAATGCAAGGTTTTGCAATCTTACACAATGATTCCATCATCAATCCATTTATCTGTAGGGGGCACGACAGTATTGCCAGTTGCATCGATTGGTGGAAGGATTTCCACTGCCCAAAGCATCGTCGCCATCATAATAAACAAGCTCTGATTCGCAAAATGCATTCCGATGCAGTTCCTGTTGGTTTACGACAGTGTTCATATGTAGACAGAATCCCAAGGCTGGATAGATTGGTACATACCTTCGTCCGAATCCATAAGTAACATGTCCCATATTATGAGTGCCAGGCGGGACAATTTCGACATCACCAGCTTCATTGAGGAATCTTTCAGGTCTATATTTGTCGAAATCAGGATATAATTCAGGATCTCTACCGTTCAAATTGAGTCAGAATTATCGATGTGTGAAATTTTAAGGCATTCACCTGTTCATGTTCCTAGATCAGCACGATGTTAGTATGTCGTGGAAATCGACTAGATCACAAGGAATTACCAAATATTTGCGACCACTATTGTATCTATACGATGCAAACCTTTAGCAGTTTACCGACATCCATCTCACGAGACTGGACTTACCTTTGGGGATAAAGTATCCTTCGTAATGGTCATCCTAAATGAAAGAAGTACCGTGGCATCAGCATTAATGGCACAGAGATGACTAGATCCACCGATAGTAGACTTCTCGCACCTCTGTCGCGGTGTGAAGCGTAGCTGAAGGGCGTATTAGCTCTCTTAATATGTTTCTCAATATGGTCCACACATACCGAGTGGTGCAACAGGCCTCCAGCGTAAGGTCTCTTTGACCATAGCACGAAGATATGGTAGATTTGGCAAGTCATCAAAGGTTGGAATTCGGCCTCGACCGACGACAGCATCGATTTCGGCGTGCGCTTTGCGCATCACTTCTGGGTAACTGAGCATTGCCAGGAGGAAGTTTGTAATCGCCACAGAGGTCTATACACGATGATTTGAACTCCGTGTATGATACAAGCTACGTCCGCTTACCGTATCAGCCCCAACACCACTATATGTTTTGATTTAGCGGATAAAGACGTTTAAGAGGATAAATAACCTACAGCATACTGCCAGCAAGCCACGATATCTGTTTATCCGAAAGACCGTGCGTATCTCCCGTCTGTAGTAAATCGGCAACGAACCCACGTTGATTGAGCTCCGCGTTCTATGGGATAAGGGTCTCATAGGGTGGAATCCCATTCTAACAACTCTGTGCACTTACGGCTTTGTCAAAGGTTTCAGCATTTGCTTCAGCGCTCAGCTGCTTAAAGAATTGATCCTCGTTGTCGTGCCACTCCAAGGCTTCCCGCTTCCATCGCGCCAGCTTCGCGGGGACATGCTTCAGAATAGGGAAAAGCTCGTACCAATGGAAGGCAGGCGTTGTGCTCTCCATGATATGATTTATATGGGCCTTTGCCCTGCCAATAAGTGCGGAGTCTGGTTCAAGGAAGCGTCCATAAACGGATGTGAACATGGACGAGATAGCGAATCTACAATTAATAACGTTAGTACTACCAAACGACGTCCGACAATTCTACAGAACCGACATATCAAGATTTGTCTCCCACTTATCCGGCTTGGATATCGTCAATGCTACGGCTTGCGCAGCGCTTCTCATCTGGAATGGTTCATACTTCCTAACAGCCTTCGCGCTGAAGCTTGCTTGAGTCGCACGGCGCATCCTGCGCCAACTAGAGAAAGGAAATAAGCCAAAACAGGGTGTTCACGTTTGCGCGAAGTGCTCACAGATCACCGTGACGTATGAAGCCCAGATACAAGTGCTGAGTGAGTATTTCGTCGACCAACACGAGACGTGGACGGCCGCTATAGATGCGAGAACGGCTTTCTAGTTGATTAGAACAGCGTGAGTTACATGAGGGAATGAGCAAAGAATAAGATGAAACCTAGCAAGTCTATGGCGCTTTTATGATCGTTTACAACCAAGACCTGTTGTCCAAGTAAATTGAGGGAGTAAAAAGAACCTATTTGCAAGGTGATTAGCTGGGGACTGTGAGGATTACATACATCCGTACCATATTTCTCACCCCACTCGCAGTACCGGAGGAATTGCAGGGTACGAGGGAGCTGCAGAGTATTTCCCAAAAGCGGTAATCCAGCAGGACCAGGAGCTCGAGGCCTCTTGTACCGTAGTGCCGCCAGGTATAGGATATACATGAATAAAGCAATGAGCGTCGTCGCAGAGAATGTGGACCGCCTTTCAACGGCATCCGCTACTGAGAGCGGGCTGACATACTCCTGAGCGGAAGCGGACGTGTGCCGTTGAGAGCCCAAGAATGATGAGGATAAGAGGTTGGGTATTCTCTGTAGCATGGTGACTGAATATTGGAGATGATATTTCGCGAGATGTATGACGATTTCGCTGAGGATGGGAGTATGAGAGGTCGCCTTTTGTAGCTTTTTTCCTGATGTGCGCTAGAGTAGCGGCTTGCACCGTGGACAGCACCTTCTTGACGTTTTCAAAGAAGTTCATCACTATCTAAACGCTGAAAACACCATTGTCACGGTGATGGGTGTGCAGGAGAGCTAGCACAGACAGCCTGGCCCAGCATTCTCCCCATCGGATACCCCCGCTTAGAGGGCACTGAATCTACCAGCAGGTAGTACTCCATTTGTAATGCATTCACTGTCAATGTCTGCTCGAATATACCAGGGCTTTAACTACCACATACCTATACGCCCGCCATGACGCATCACAGGTAGCCATTATTTCCAGATATGCGCGATTTAATGCCAACCCAGCGGCAAATGTTGTTCCATGCGCAACACGTCACTGTGTTAAGTTTATGTCGTAACTTTTCCGCTATGAAACGTAGCCCATTTCTGTACTAGATGACATCTAGGAATGAAGGTATGGAGTACATTGAGATTAGCTGAAGTTTATGAAACACGTTTTGTCTCATGACTCACCACTACAGCGTCGATTGAGAGAGTGAGGCAACCGATCGTAACCGGGGCGCATTTCCCGTGCATGATCCCGGGCCTGCTCATAGTATCAGAATGCCGATCAGTTGTGATACTCCATTATTGACAGAAAGAGGGCTTCATCTGTACCAAATATTTTACATCACTGGAGTAGCTGATTAGAGGTCAAAATAGACGGTGATAGTAATGTGATTAATTTGTATACCTTTATAGATGATGCAATATTGACAAGTATCAACTCTCAAATGATACCGTAGTGGAGCACTTAGCAAACTAATGCTAGCTGCAAAATCGCATAATTTTAGACCTTACTAAATTGCCACGCCACCACTGCAAAATGAACACCAATGATATGAGAGTTACATGGTTGGAGGTACGTACCTAACGGGCCCAGAGATCTTCGTTCTAAACTCTGATAATGATCGATCCCGTGGACCCTGAGTACTTCTTATCGTTGCACAGAGGCATCTACTTCAGAATAGGCTTTGCTTAACGCACTCGGTGGAAGTGTGATGATGACGATGTCAATGGAGCTATTCTTAGACGCAGTGGTCTTAGGGTGTATGTTACGTTAGAGCAATATAACAATCACAACTCCTTCTCGCGAACACGTACCATGTCGTTCTACTTCGAGTTAGCAAGCCGATGAGATCTATAGCAGGGATCATATCGACAAGGAACGCTCTTCAGAAGCACATCGCTGGCGCTGCTTGCAGTACGAACGTGCAAGCGTTTGATAATGTGACCTTCGGCGCCGAGCTAGCTACAGATTGAGTCAGAACACCATATCTTGTGTGCCTAATCAAGTCTAATTCAGCTGTATGATACAATGGACATGCGTTACAAAGCATACTGACTGAAAGTTATCCCCCGGGTGAGTAGATGAGTAGAAACCTGTAATTCGCAGCGAGTGGTCGATTCAGCTTGATCGGGAAACATTCACCTTCACTCGGGTTTAGAGGTTGCATGCGAGACACTACGTCCATTCTCATGCTAGAATTAGTATTCAGCATGGAGTGAAGTGGAAAGACCGCTCATTGTGACTCACACATCCGTCGGAGCGCAAAGTCGTCCCTCCTTTCAGCGATAAACTGAGCGACAACCAATAACTGACATCATACGTAAGTAGTCAAAATCCGGAGAGATTGTCATAGCGTGGTCGCATGGTATGCCGCCGAACAATTAGGAATCGTGATAGAAAGGATAGACTGAACTTGTGGACATACTTTAAGTACCTATCAAGTGCGGAAGGTCCGGACAACCATTATCACTTCTGTGGTATCATCCTAAAAGCAAGGCAACGGGGACTGTGAGAGAATCGTTCGCTAATTGGCATCCTAGTGTTCCGTTAGTATACTGCAGTACACTAGCAGTCACAGTCCAGTATGTAACATACTACTAACAGTTTGTTACTGTGGTACTTACATATCTGCGTGACGTTAAAGAACAAACCAAATATATCAGTAGAGGGACGGGATGATTAGAATAAAAAGTAGGTCACATACGTGTACACAGCACTCATGAACGATTACTTGACGATCGACATTGACCGGTCGGGCGAATGCGGTGCGGATGTTCAATTTATCGTTGCCCTTTTGGGTAATCAATCACGTGAATTGCGCGCCGCCCTCCCGAGTAGCCGGCTCAGGCTGGGAGTGTAGCGCTCGTCGCTAAGCGGGGCTGGACTCGGACTTCGAGGAGCTCCAGAGAGTAGACGAGACGGAACTAGCCCCAGCTTGAAGCTGCATATATAGCAGCGGCCACCGTGTTCTACGGTTTGCAGATATACTCATGACTGTGCTGCTTTTCTAGGATGTCACGACGTTCACAACGTTCACAGGCCGGTCAGTCCTCCTTTCACACTGATGCTGGGCTGACAAGACCGAGAGTCGAAAGCCGTGAGGTAATCAACAGCACCAAGGAGACTCGGAAGAAGAGGAAACTTGGACACGATGCGAGAAATACGAGAAAGAAAGGCCCAAAGCTGCAGTCGATGCTCGATATGCCCTTGGACATCGTTCTGGAGGTGAGTGATAGTCGTTGCGTCTTTCATACTGTGTATCTTTATTCTTGTTTTCTTGCTTCGAAGTTTGGCTTCATTACCACACTGCTAATGTCACTACTTCTACAGATATGCAGCTACCTGCATCCCAAAGACCTTCTGCACCTCGCTCGTTCTACCAAAGAGCTGCGCGCTTTCTTCATGAGCAAGAAATCCTTGCAATTCTGGAAAGCTGCGCGTGCTACGGTCACGAACCCCCTCCTCCCTCCGTGTCCTTCAGACCTTAGTGAGCCGGTGTACGCTAATTTGATGTTTGACACGCACTGTCATGTAAGTGAAGTTTATCCCATGCTAAGCTTTTTCCCAGTCTTCATTGCTTTGTCCTTGATAGAACTGCTTGAAACCGAACTGTCAGGACGTGTATCTGACGTGTAGAGTCCGGTTATGCAGATCTTGCTATGAGAAACTGTAAGTAGTGCTGCTGATGTCCATGTTTTGTGCGTGCTGAATGCACAAATGTCTGTTAGGAGTATTCCCATTGACGACTGCAGTGTTATCATCGCACCGGAAACTCAACAGATGATACGACCATTCGTCCTTACGGACATGCTGCCGATTCTTCAGATGGAATGTCACTGTACGTAGAAACTTCGTCTTGCCACGTTTTGAAATGTCAAGTTACTAATCTGGGCCAGATGGAGATTCGTTCTACGTTCCAATGCTGGAGAGTTTTCTCTCTGAACTCGAATCCGTTCCACAGAAGAAGCTCGCCAAGTACTTGGCTTCTAGAAAGAAGCTAATCCTCTCTCGTAAGGTATACCACATAAGTTCTCTGCAATCATAGTTAGTCTATACCAATACTCATCGTGTTCCTCAGAAGATCTCGCCACTGTCAAATTTCTTGTACAATTCGAAGACATCTCGATTAGCTGAGATCGAGAATATACGAAAGAAGAGAAAGCAGGAGTATGCAATTTTTTATTCATCTTATACCATCGCTCATACCATCGCTCTCGCAAAGCATCTTTAAACGGCTCAGGGAAGGGGGATACGGAGAAGAGCTCGATTGGATGGCGAGGAGATCCATCCGCCCAATGTGTCTACCCCGATTCGACAAAGTACCGGGCGTACGCAAGGCTCAAGCGTTGACAGATAGAGGTGAGTAAACTATCCTTGCGAGCTGTCTCTGGCACGAATTATTTACTTCGACTTTCGACTTGTAGTATGGGAGAACATTCGAGAGCCTATTATCAAGTACATGGCAGACATCCGAGAACGTCGTTTGAACGACAACCGAAAGACAGCTCTTGCCGAGCGTCTCTCGTTGGTTAACGACGTCCTCAAGGACTTCGTCACCCCTCACCGAACGAGGGAATATCTTCTAGCTCTCGCGATATTCATTCCAGAAGTCTACAATCGGATTCAGCTCAGCGTCTCCGAGGTGGACGTCACAGAACTGCGTTGTTTCCTGAAAGACTCTATGCCAACATACTTGGAGAAGACAGAGACAAAAGACTCGTTTGTCGCGCAGACTCGTGAGCGTTTTCACCTGGACGAATCTGTCGATCCCCTCAAACTCGCCCTCGCCGCATGGTTCACCTGCCCTCACTGCCACAGCTCAGAACGACTTTCTCACGCACTCCACCACCTCTGCTACTCGTCCTCTGCTCCTAAGCCAGGTTGGTTGTCGAAAGAAGACTTCGATCTCATTGAGTGTGCGTGTTTGCGCATACATTGGGGCTTCGCAATTCCTGTGCCTATGAACATCGTGGCTGCCGAGGGTACTGAACAGACTGAGAGCGTGATTGAAGCATGTGGGTTTGATGTAAAGACGACGACCGCTGATGAGCTGGATAAGGCCGACGTCTGGCTTCAGTGCCTCTCGCACAACTCGGAAGGCCCGGGTATCCCTATTATGAACTGGCGCACAGCGGTACGTGTCGTTTTTTTCTCATCCTTTGAATCAACATCGATAATTTATACGGGGCGTTGATTCTCCAATAGGCCCAACACCGTTGCGGTGACTCAGGGCCTCCTACATTTGCTCGGGCAACGGAAAAACAGATATTAGCGGCGAAGCCTTTATGGGACGAAGCGGACCTTGTGTCAAAACACGACTGGCAGACAGACGGGGAGTTCAGTTGTACGCATTGTACAGAATTCGTGGGGGGAGACGCATGGGCGTTGATCAATCATCTTCGGAATATGTTCGTGTCTTTCACTGCCGCTCAAGCAAATTTACGTGCTGATTGGTTGGTCTGATAGTCATAACGTCCCTAATATCACGAAGAATGATTGGGTAGATGGTCACCGAGGCGTTCGCGTTCGTAGACCGGTGTATCTGGTGTCGCGACACGAGGAGGTTGACGAAATGTGGATACAAAGGTTTGGCAGGATAGCTCGTGTTAGGACCGTCGTAAATTTTTAGGATATATCTTACGTGGCGCTGCAGGCCTTCGTACACTCTACTAATGTATATCAAACTTCGCCTTCTCTCCGTTAACGCCTTAGATTACGCTACGGATGTCTCGCCGTCTTCCTCGCTCACAACGGAACTTGGACTAAACCACTTGACTTTGAGCCCCTTGGCTCACCTTACTAGTAGTCGAACGTAGGTTAATCAATTATTAGATGCATTATAATTCTTGCTTGTCACCCTGAGCTCCGCGGAAGGCGGCGCCACATTGCAGCACGGATGATAGTTCTTTGGTAATAACGTTCCAACATATGATCACTACCACCGCTAGCAATCCAAGTATCATGTCCATATCATCACCGATACGGCTATGATTTAATGATGCAGTAACTAAGCTCACTTCTCGTACCGTGGCGGAGGCTCATCCTCGTAACCCCTACGTCTAGAAGGCGACTCAGAGAGAATCGCTCTGGCGACTCTCTCTACAAGTCCCATTAACGAGGTAGACTCTGACACCAACGGTCGCTCTCCTGTCCCACTGTCTGCGTTTCCATCAGGGATACCAGGGGGCGCGTTAGGTATCCCGACTGTACCTGACCCAACAGTGACGACTGTCACAGTATCCAGTGAACATCGAGGTTGTGGCTCAGAGGTTGGTACGATGTCCCCGGGGATAATGCGAGGCTGTCTGCGTTGATGCTTTCGTGTTCCGAGCGTTTGAGTGGTCGATGATGGGTGCGACTCGAATTCACTGGTCACTGGTCGCATTCGATTTCCAGCCAAAGAGTGTTGAGGATTGGGCCTCCGACGGCGTCGTGCACATTTTGTGCGCACTAGCAAAAGAGCGCCTGCAGAGATGAGTAATGCAATGACTCCTGCAACTATACCACCAATAGTGCCGCCTGGAAGGTGGTGAGAGGAGTGGTTCAAGTTACTTTGCGACATGACCGAGCCGTCCGGAGAAGCAGCAGTTTTAGGAGAACTACTGTTGAAAGAGATGCTGGCGAGAGAAGAGCTTCGATTGACGAATCAACATTAAGTCAAGTGAGCAATATGTTGCTTACCTTGCTAATCCTGTGGTAGAGGTAGAAGTAGCATTGTCAGAACTCGTTTCACTTGATGACGCGCTGGCCTGTCCATCTCCTAAGCAGGTGCTATCATCTAGAATCACGTTGAGCCTCCAGAGATGTTTGCAGCACATCGAATAAGGAGACCCACTGCTAGGCTTTATTGTGAAATTCCCAGACGATGCCTCAGTTCCGTTAAACTGATCGATTAGGAGGGCTTGCAGCCGAGTGTCTAAATGTGAATGATAAACTGGTGAGTAACATGTGTAGAAAGGTTACCGAGAAGCTACACACCACTAGCACTGATATTGGTCGACCAGTGAAACGGTGAATGTGTGAGGTTGTTGTATGTTTGTAGGATATTTGTACGGTCATCGTTCATGTGGATACTACATGAAGTGAAGCAATAATGCAAGCATGACAAGACACGGATACGCACTACAGGGAGAAGGGACCTGCATGATTCTTCCGTCATGCTGTGAGCAAAATATGAGCATTATGGCCACAGCTCACCGATTCCTCCAATCCAATTAAAGTGGGTATCCATACACTGTGTGGCGTGCGTGCTGCCAATCGATAAATCGGAAATTACCACTTGAGATATATTGGATTATCCATACGGTGTGTCTAGCTGAAGCTTCTGTGCAAAGACAAGCTTGGTTGCCACTGTGATTATAACAGCAAAGGCCTTCATCTGTATCCAGGTCCAAGGAAGGTCTAGAATTGTAGATGGCCGAGCAGGGAGGGTAATAAGAAAAGCTGGGAGAGCGGGGGCCCAAGACAGGCGGCCTTATAGGTACGAAGTAAATGACACTGCGTGGCATCCAGGGTATTTTATAGTGCTACTTACGCACCTATCTCCGGTACAGGTTCTGCGTCGTCGTTGATATCATCGGTACTCTTTTTTGTTCGGCCAATCAAACACAACGTTATCGTAGCAACTCTGCCTTGATCGAACAAGGGTTCGGACCAGCACTGATAATTTTCTATCCCCGTTATGATTCCGACCTAACGTCGACATCTATACCAGTGTGGTTGGCCGTTTTCGTTCTTCGACAACATCAGTAGATGGGTCTCTCGCTCGCCTCAGATATTCCACTGTTCAATTGCTCGTATAATGCGAACGTATCGCCAAAGGGCTGTCTGTCACAACGAAAGTGAGGTGAGATGAGTGCTTCAATCTATTATTAGTAGATTTGTCATGCAATGCAACCTACCAGTAACACGCCACCATCCCAAGACGTCCGAGTTTATAATCTACCTCAGGACGGCTCAGTATCGCGTAAGCCTTAGATAGGCTAACACTTACAGTATGAATTGCCAGCTAGATAAATGTTAAAGTTTGAGATGTAGAAGGTCTTCATGTACATATATAATCGCAGCCGTTCAGTTCAAGTTCAAGTTGCACTCCGAGTCGTCTCGAGGCTCGAAGGCGGCAAAGTCCGTCGGGCGACTGCGGCATCTACCGTGGCCATCATTGCCTTATTGAGCAATCCGGCCATCCTGTACTCCAAGATGTGCTGATCCCACAACGTTCTGTTGTACATTTCATAGAGTGTAGCAAACACAACTGCAGGCTCACACACATGCAAACTAATAACAAGCCAAGAAGTCAGATCCATCATATAGCAATACAGGTACATTCTTTTCAACTTCGTCTTTCCGTTCCCATCAACCTTCTACCGCAAACACCATCCCACAAATTTCAATCAAGACTCTCCAGCCCATCCCTGACGTACTCCTCATACAAACTCTTATAGTCCTTATGCCACCTACTGAGCGCAGGACGACCTTCAGCGACGTCGCCCGCCGCCCACATGATTCGCAATTGGTCGAGCTCTTTGCCTGTTTCGTTGTCTGGGCAGACGATGTAGAACTGTCCGCGGCGGACCTTGTCAAGCTATAACGTGGGGTGTCTGTTAGCGATGAGAATCTGATGGAGAAATAGAGGTAGGTTACCATGTATAGCACTGTTTCTGAGGCTGTCCAGGTACCCGAGGGTCGTTCGGCCCCGGTCTTGCTACCTGTCAGTCCTGACCATGTCCATCCGGGTCTACAAGATGAATCGTCAAATGACTTTCGGCAAAGGAGAAAGTGGATTATGGCACCTACACGAAGAGATGGGCGGTGACATTTGCGTAAGCCAAGTTACGCAGCTCGTGGGATAGACTCTCCGTGAGAGACTTCACAGCGGCTTTGGAGGCGTTGTACGCTGCATTGCCTCTATTAAAGGCTATGTCAGGATCAATGTAGCTAGAGCCATGATCATTGTGACGTACGGAGGGTTGGTAATGCCCTGCTTGGATCCAGTGTTGATTATAACAGAGGGGTTTTCTTGAGGGAGCATTGAAGGAACGAAAGTTTGTTGTACATTGACAACTCTATCAAGGTTCATAGGAAGACATGAGTTGCGAAAGCGACGATCTCTTGAATGCACGTACCCGAAGACATTGACATCGAATACCTTGTGCCAGTTATCGAGACCTTCCCATGACTTGCCTATTGGACCAATGCCAGCATTGTTTACGAGGACTGCGACCTGGGAGGCAAGATCACCGGTCAGAGAAATGCTTAATCGACCTCCGCAGTCTTTAAGATGGAGCTCGGGTTCAGAACGAGCATTTCGACTACCTCGCTGGGGTGAGGTGATCGACGGTTTGCCGTCATTGCTCGGCCAATCAAACGAGCATCGCGCAGATAGTACGCCAATCACGGACCCACATGCACCCAGCACGGGTTGACCAGCTCTCGTATAACCTTCACGAGCAGATAGGAGTTTGAACATGTACTCACCTCGCCCCAAGCCTCGTACACCTTGTCCCTCAAGTTCTCAACCTGCTCCTTCTTGCTGACATCGGTCGGTATGACGAGCAAGTTCGATTGGCCGATAATACTTGAAACCTGCTTCGCCGTCTCTGCAAGTCCCTCCTCATCAACATCCGCAATTCCGATCTTCAGCCCGAGCCTGCGATGGTCGTCACAACCACATATGAGCCTGTGTACGGTGTGCGCCAGAGCAATCGATTGCGCTTACTTTGCCAGCTCGACCGCGGCTGCCTGGCCGATCCCGCTGGCCGCTCCAGTGATAACGGCGACGCGGCCATCGTGGAACACTGGATGCACACCATCTAGCGGGGTGATGGGTGCCTCGAAGGCGCGCGAGGAGCGGGTACGAGACTGTGCTCGACTGTTGGGTATGCTGAGGGACATGGTGGCGATAAGGTACGAATAAAGATAGGTATTCCGAATTCAAGCCAGCGTATTGTCGAGGGCGTCGAGGATAAGTAAAGAGTGGTTGTGGCTGTTTATCTGGCGATCTAGGCGGTTCTTATATAGCCTTTGGCTTTTATTACAATCGGTTTACAGTTCCTCGATCTTATTCGAGTTACTATGACGTTACTTCGGGCGCTCATATGCTGTGGCTGGGGTTCAGACATGCATGTAAAGTTACGGCCGAAGGCACTGATCTCTGTTTAGTATTTACCACCCTCATGGGAGTCGAAGTGCTACGGTTATTGAGCCTCCTCGATGCCTGAGAACTTGTAGGCCCTTGCCTACGGTCACCGTCGTTGCCGTACGCACCTTCACTGTCCTAGCTTTCCTACGCCCAAGACACCACCGCCCATTTCGTCTCTATTTCGGACCTCATTTTGATCGCTCGGCCACGCAGCACCGGCTCTACATGCTATGATCCCAGCGCTGGGGGTCACCTGCCTCGACGCCGGGGGTTGTCCACATATTCAGGGTGTCTTCCACATTGTCTAGAACGTTGCCGATGGTGTCTCGTGCTGTTGGGATTACTGAAGGTTTGTTCGCAGCGTCACGTAGCATCGCACCATTGTTGGCACGACTTTCGGATTCGGAATTCAACTTTTGGGGCAGTCCACTCTTTTCTGCTTGGGATCCGTCTTTTGCGAGTATGATGCAATCTTAGCGACAATCGAGAGGGCAAACCTACCGCAGGCCTTGTGGACAGCAGCCTCTGATCTTTCAGGGAGTCTGATGACTGACAATACAACGAGAGAACTGAGGATCCAACTAAAGTTTTGTTGTTCATTAAGTAAGTTCTGTACAGTTAAGTCCGTTATACCACACCCGACGTTCCCGTCCACTATTCTACATTTTTCTTCCTTCCAGTCCACCCAAGTTTCACCGTAGAAATACACAATACCACGAATACCAAATCAGTGCGCAAGATCCCTCGCAAAGTGGAAGAAGTCAACCGAAGAGCCGTTCACGCCGTACTTGTAAATCTGACGTATCGTGCGAACCAGTCAGTCATGCTGCACCTCAACCGTCCAATAGAGAACCACTCACAAAATGCGACGCCACCCAACTCGAGAACAACGCCCGCTGGTACGGCTCCGGCAACCTCTTCAACAACTCCTCCAACCCAACCTTCTCAACCAACGTCTGCGGCACAGCCCGCCTAATAACACCCTTACGACTAGCCTCATCATCGAATAGATCCGACGCCTCCAGCTCGGCTTGTAGGTCATTGAGCTTGCTAGAAAGCTCGTCGGAGATGATGGTACGAGCTTTCGCGCCTTGTAGACGTTGGTGCTCCTTCCAGATGCAGTGGAACTCGGCGGCGGCGTTTTCAGTGATCTTTTGTTGGATGTCGCGGACGTAGGACTTGTAGAAGTCGGAAGGCTTGCCGTCCTTGAAGATCATGAGGTCGATGTACTCTTGGGTTGCGAGTGCGAGACCCGCCAGGACTTCGAGCGACGAGCTCGTGACGCCACCTGTTTAGGGATGAGCGATCGTTTTGAGGAAGATAGACGGATTGAATATATACCCTTGTTGGCACTGGAGTCCTTGAAGAGAATGACCTTGCGCTTCTCCAAGTACAGACGGGCTTGTTGCGTGAAGAACAGGTTCGCGCCCTCAACGATGTACTTGAAATGAGGCTTGCCCTCAGAGTCGACTAGCGCAGCGACGTTAGAGATGTTGACAGCTTCCGGCCTGCCACCGCACGGCACGAACAAGTCAGCCTTGAACCTCAAGTGAGCACCGTTCCTGAAGTCAGTCCCATCGGCGATAACTTCGCCAGCTATAACATCCTGTTAGCCAAGGAATTATAGCAATAGTCAACGAAAAACGTACAAGGTAGCTTAACGTCCTGGTCCTCTACACGCACAAGATATCCATCCTTGCTCAACTTCGACGTGTCAAAGTTCGCCACCGGAATACGCGCCTTGGCGAGTCTGATGAGTTCCTCGCGGTTCAATCCTGCTGGGTCGGCAAGGACACCGCTTCCGTCGATAATCGCAACCGTCTTGTCCGAGCTCAAGAGGATTTCGTCTGCAGTAACAACTGGTTAGAAATAGTCGAAAGGAGGTAGTCAGGAAAGGTACTAACTGGAGCCGAGGTCACCATCGGGGCCTCCCGTTTGCACTTTGGTGATATCCTTCTCCCGCAGACCGAGTTGCTTGTAGATACCGATAACGTATTGTCGTACGCCGAGCGAGGTCATACCGTACGTGTCGTGTGGCACACCACCGAGGTGTTCTGCGCTCTTTCCAGTCGTGAAGGACTTCCACCAGGCTTCGGCACCGCGGTCACGGGCATGTACTATAATAACAATACGTCAGTGATGATTCTCAGTACAATATGAGGTGCTTACGAGCTGCCCAGTCCATGAGATCCGCAGTACCCTCTACGAGACACGCACACATCTGTCAGCCACGCTAAAAACTAACACTGTGGAGTCTACGCACCATCGGGGCCGAAGAACAAGATCTCATTCTTGCCATACAGATCGACAAGCCGCTCCTTGATTCCGGGGCTTTGGCCAGGGATCAACAAGTCGATAATCGCCTGTCGACGTCATACAATCAGCCTGCTTTGTCAACGCATGAGACGGAGATATAGATGACATACATCGACGTATTTCTCGAAGCAGACTTTCGGTTGTGCTCCGAGCGAGGGGAGGATGGTACCCTTTGCGCCACCTTCGGGGATATCCTTGTTCTTGAGCGACTGTGTCGATGCGAGGCCGTAGTTCTCGTCGAACAGCTGTCTCTGGTTGATAGAGTACGTCCTGAGCAAACTCTGTCAGATACTTATCGACAGCAGTTAGGCTTAGAGGACTCACTCCCTGTTCCTCGAACGAACCAGTCGGATACCACCGCGAGCCACATCTCTGAAGCGTATATGGAAACCACGGAATTCGTTGCCGATGACGAAAAAGATACCGAATGGCTTCTTCGGGTACTCGAAATCTGGCAAGAAGTCGGGGGCGAGACGGAAGGAGAGAGCAACTTTAGTGGGCTGGTAGAAGTTGGTCTTCAGGACGTGCCTAAAGCAAGGGCAGGGTTAGCGGACAGAAACCAATCAGGGCTAGAAGCAACCGTACTTGTTGAAGATAAGCAGCGATTCAAGAACCTGCAGCTCGTGCTTGTTGGCAACTGTACGCCTAATCTTCTCGTACAGCTGCTGATCAGTAAGAACTTCAACAGTCTGTAGACGTTGATACGAGAGTGTTGGCCTTTTATGACCAATGAGCGAATGATTGGGAGATAGAGCAAACTGCAGACACGTACATCAACTGCGAAGCTTCGTCCGCGCCAGGATAATGGACCATAGCAAAATTGACATAGAGAAGGTTGACCTAGACACGCGTATAAGCATACACCACAAAACAAGACATTTACCAAGTATGGAGTACTTACCAAGTCGGGATGCGCGTGGAGAACCTGCGCAATACTCTCACGAGTGAAAGTCTCCTCCCTGAACCGCCTCTTGATATCGTTGAGGACCTCAGCATGAGATGGGTTCGACTCGTCCAAGATATTCTTCAATCCGAGGTATGCAGACCCGAGGCGGTTGCAGAAATGCTGAGCGAAGATCCAGCCGCAGTCTGAACGTATACTCGTTAGAAATCTATCTCACTCCTCGGGCTCGAAAGACTCACAGGCGTAGGTAGCTTCCTGGACTGCGTGCGAGGCGACGGATGCATCAGTGGCATAGAAGAAGGGGTTGTCGGGGAGGCAGTAGAGCAAAGACGCTTCCTTCATGATCTGAAAGATAGAGTCCTCAATCGGAGGAGCTCTTGCGCCCGGAAGAGGGTTCAAGTACAAGCTAATGATAGTAATGCCGTTTGAAAATTGCTCTAAAAATAACAGTTCAATGAAATTGGCCTCGGAGAACAGGAGAACAGTACGTACCGACGTACTTCCTCGCACTGTAGAGCGAGTAGAAGTGGTAGAGGTTCGATAAGGCGCTAAAGAACTTGGAAGTACCGCCCATCTTGTAGCCAATCACAAGACGACGCTCCCGAGAGCCCTCGACGGCGAATTGCTCGATGACTGGGCCGTAACGCTTCTCGACGTTCCACATGACTTGCTGGTAGATGTCGAGCGTGTTTTGAGAGGCCTTCTCGAGGAAAACGGTGTCGGAGACGGTACGGATGTCGGTTCGTCTACCAAAATGTACGGATCAGCGCAATTCAAACGCTTTAAGATGACTGAATACTTACCCATCCGTACGAGTAGAAGGAGGAGGGTTTGCGGGGAAGTTGCATTTGTTCACGAAGTAGCATCGCAACTGCTGACTGGCAGTAGCCGAGACGCTTCCGGTACTTCTGTACGTCTCCAACCTATACGCGTTCTCCGGAGTCGAGCGATCAAGGAATTGGTCGTCAATCCTAGTTTCGCAAGTCGCACCGGGGCCCTCAGTAGAGGTACGACCAGGTGGACTTGTGTGAATGAACGTTGCGCCCTTCCCATCTTTGTCGATGTGCTCGAGATCGATCACGAGAGAATTAGGGTCGTGCTTCGTGAATGCGAGAACCTTTGCACTATAAAGTGCGATGATGTGATCCGAGATGGTGGATATGGGCTCGGATGAGAAGTAGTTGTCGTCGATCCCTAGATGCGAGTAGAACCAGTTGACCTCGTTGGGGACAAGCTCACGGGGAATAAAGCCCTATGGAGATGAATTGTATCAGTCACGAGTACCACATATGAAACCAGAACTTCATAGATATCCTCGCGCGTGAAGATTAAAAGAATGCTTCAGAACACATAACATCCATAGCCGCCGCAAGTAGCAAACATCCGCCAGCCGCAGGGCAGAACAGCACTCGCGCTCACCGCGCATGAGTGTAGATGACAGATTCGATTTGACACCATACGTCATGCCCAGACAAGATGAATTCCAGATCGCAAATGATGAAAGGGGTGGCTTTCAGAAAATGAACAGGAGTTGGTACCCACCTGAGCAGCGACATTGGCCTGAACTTTCGCCCTCTGTTCCTCCTTGCCTTTGAACACAGGAGTTGAGTAACCTGGCACGTTCTGAACGCGCTGCAAGGCATGATCGCTAGTGGCAGCGCGCTGGCCTGGCACAGGCAGGAAATTCTTCGCCTCAGTCGGCGTGCCCACTGAGACGGGTGTCGCAACTCCCGAAGGAACTTGGAGCGAGTCGGACATGGCAGTCGGTGAAGTCGTGAGGATTAAGTAGGAGTACTAGATAGAGAAAGAGATCTGGTTGGCGGTGGTTTGTGCGAAATGTGGAGGATGGTGGTTGTTTGTGGGGAAGAAGACGAATGGAACGACGAGGAGGTCGATGGGTTTATATATGTCCGGAGCATGGTGCATTTGTGACGAGAAACCGAGGTCATGTCCAAAAGCAAGCAAGTCACAGACCTCAGCCCTCCGGGCGATCTGCGATTCAGATCGGACGTTACCTCCGATTTTGGCGCTACACATGCCCGGAGGCTCCGGGAAATGCAGCCACAGACCTCCGGCTCGCCGTCCGACAGCCCGTTTGTCTCAGAAGCTGGAAAGACTCGAGCTTCGACATCGAGAACGTTATGCACGACAGCGACCGCCTTCGAACACCCGTCTTCCTCGTTGTTCGCAACGCCTTACGCAACATACCTCAGCGCTGTCGAAACTGACGTGTCCAGTAAGCTTGACACAGCCCACGGCAATACGGTCGAAATATGTTCGACAATAGATCCGACCGCGCTATGCCACCTCCAACCTCAATGTAACACGGCCGGTACTTGTACTTGTGCTGCATCGTACATCTCGGACGCAAATCTCGTACATACTCACAGCCAGGCATGCATGGATCTTGCGGCGTATGCGGCCCTCGTCGTCCTCCGACTTACGTTGTTTATGCGTTTAACTTTTGTTGGCTGCCATCGACCGCCCAGGCGGCCACCGACTCGCAGCATGTCGTGAAGCACCTGACCACCTTTTACGTGCCCTGCCACGCACCATTTGTTTCAAGGTCCAGAACCCGGTGACCGTAAGTGTTACACCCCCATTGATCTCTGTCCTGTATACTTGGCGCGTGCTTTCCCTATAGGTACGATCCCCAAAGTCAAAATCTCCAATCTCAGCTGAACCTCTCTCCAAATACGCCTATATTTAACCTAGGAAGCATATCTAACGTACTGCGCAGTACTGACCATGACTTCAGCTTCGAGGCTGTCGTGCCTAGTGGTTAGCCAATAGCACCACGCCCTCTTTTACTCGAACCCCCACAGATCGTCTTCCTGATCTCCAACCATTAACATCCGGTCTAGGCTCAAACGTGCACCTCACGAGGCCAAGCCCGTGCGTTTAGCCAAGGGTAACTTACACCCAGCCCACTCGTCGAATAGCCGAGCGAGGACCACTCCAATCGCAATCGATTTCGTATTCAACGTTCGCGAATACGCTGTTCTTGCGACTTATTAACGCACGCTTCCACTCTTGCCGCATGTAACACGAGTTTACACTCATTCATTTGTGTTCACGTAACGAGTACTCTTTGGTGAGCGATCGAGCTGTTCTCGTCGATCGTGTCTACGTACAGTTCTTGTTTCAAAATCAGGCCTGCGATTCACTGATCTGAGCCTAGATTTTGCAGCGACTTCGCCAACTTCGACGGGATCTCTCTGTTCCAATGCCTGCACGACTTGATAATTGGCACATCGTGAGAAGTGACGTGTTTTCGACACTGGAGGAGGCTCTGCTGGATCTACGTGCCAACTCACCTCACTTTACCCCTATCGCGGTAAGTAAATTATACTCTCACCTCCGTCAACAGCTCGATTACGACGACAAAGGATCACAGTCGCACCAGCATAGATATGCTGTAACCAGCATATGATATATGATAGCTAACACGGTTCACCTGTGCGAGCTCACGTTTGTTGTCGTCGCATTTTGTTGTGGAACCTTCCGTACGGCTATAAGACTGACTCGTTACACATTTAGCTGTTCACCACTTTCTTCCCCATTACTCTTTGCTGCTGTCGCTCCGTCAAGTTGCGAGATGAAAACGTTGGTCGCTTTTGTCGCTATCACAGCTTCTGAAATATGCTTCGTTCAAGGACAAAACACCACATTCGAAATTTCAACACCGTAAGAGGGATAATATTCTGCTCGCTACGTTGTTTTCATTCTGTTAATCCGTAGGAGGAACGTGACGCAGTGCATGTACACCGAAATCAGTTGGATTGGGGGTACTGGTAAGCTAATAGATATTCTCTCCTTTCCAGGAATTTGATGAAGTGCTTTGGCAGCTCCCTTTCTTCTTGAGTATGCCTTCAACTACTCTATGGCATTTATACTTCTAAACTGATTTAACCCAGTATTTTACAATACCGACCTGATGGATCAGCGGAAGGGTTCTCTAACCAATCGTATTCTGGTCTCACGTACTCACCAATTCAATGGCTAACTAACTTCAGAGCTGGTGTGTAACCTCGTTTTTTGCTATGCATACCTGTCTTCAGGGATGACAGCTTCTTACCATTTTGTTCAGACGCTATACTGGAACTATTGATCTACGACTCTGACGCGAATACCAGCAGGCCGCCGGCCTCGTCTGACGGGTTCATAGTACAAGACAGTGGTGAGCAGTGTGCTAGTTCACAAATGCATTTCCGCAGCTTTGCATAACTGATTCAATCTCAGATGATACATCATGTTTGACACTAACAGGTTCGGAGGTTCTACTGTCCTCAAGTACAATACCGACACACAGTGCTACTTCTGCTACTCTAGCTTTCCAATTGACAACGTGAGTATCGTGCCACTCCAACTTGAATGCTCGCCATGATAAATTCAATATCGACTCGGATAGCCCTACTCCCGCAAGCACCTCTTTCACCAGTGGCTCTTCTACTGTGGGAACTGCACCACACGCCGCGCCGGTACCGCAGACCACCTCAGATGTCCGACACCACCTTCCTAATGGCGCTATTGGTGGTATCATCGCGGGAGGCGTTCTGCTACTCGTGGCCTCGGCGACAGTTCTGCTCATGCGTACAAAATGGCTACGACGCTGGTATAAATTTACGGCTCCCAGATCGCAGCGTCCTTCGACTGGAGATCATAATCAAGATGAGACCAATATTAATGGATCTGAGTCGTTGTCGAATGCATGCAGTCCAAGGCTCGGAGAGTCGAAGAACGGGCGCACACAGGATCGTGCGGCACTCGAGGGTGTTGTGTCGACTTCCGAGTCAGCACCCCAACCGCCTGAAGAAATCGTTGACACTGTTAGATCGGATCCAGCCGCGACACCTGCCAGGAACATCGAACCCGCTGAACACCATGACAGAGATGTGGGTGTTGTACACGGGAACCGACCCTTGCTGGTGGACCCGACATCGTTGGTCGGAATTGTAGAACGGATCACCAGGGCTGTTCTATCCGAGTCGCGCAGTGTAGATAGGAATTATGAGGAGGAGCTTCCGCCACGCTATGAGGAGTAGAGTTTTATTGGCTCGTAAACAGGCTTATTGTGATACGTATTGACTCGATATTCGTAATGATGCGGCTATGCGTGGTCATTCGCCACCCACTTCAAGCCAAGTTGTTGAAGATACAGTAGTATCATTGATCTTGACAATACCGATGTTCTCACCGAAGCCAGAACAACATTCATTCAGAAGTCCACAAGTTGCGTGACCTGTGCTACATCTCCGAATTTATCTAGCCATCTCTGTCCAAGTGTCGTCCGCGAGACCAGCCAGACTGGCAAAGGAGCAAGAACGCCCTGGTGAGTATCGACATAAGTGTCCTCAGTCATCTCCTCTACACCATGGCTGACATAACAATTAATACATATGATTTACGTAGATGGATATGTGACGTACCGGCTCAATAAATGATCTTTCACAACGCTTGCGTCTTCCTGTTCGACGTCTTCGCAGTACGCACAGCTGAAGACACGATCCATTTCCCACCAGATACTGGCCCTGCGTTCTGCCTCCTCCCACCCCTCTCCTGCCGGCCATATTTGTTCATCATCGGCAGGAGCTAACACAGGGTGTGGTGAATTGCATCTGTGCGTCGCCTACATGAGTATTTATATTAGCCATCAATCATGCATGGTACTCGTTGTGAGCCCGGAAGTGAAGAGTGAATGAATACGTACCGCTGTACGCCAATTCATAATTGGAATGCCAGGTCCCTCTGGGTCGTGCGAAAGACACTGAAGCCACACGTTCTCCTCGTCCAAGTCGTCAGGCGTTGCAGTTCTAGGATCAAGCCCACACAATCTAATCACCACCTCCGTCTGGTGTGTGCCGCTCGCATTCAGCAGATTCATAGGTATAAAATGGTAAACACTGGTCGCCACGAGCTCGAATGCAGCGCACATGATCTCGTAGTCGTCTGGGGAGAACCACTCGGGTACGTCAGGTGGAGGAGCACGAGAAGAACATTGATGGTACATGGCGTAGGGAAGTCTGAGGGTTACGTGGCAGTTGAGGCAGGTGAACCATCCGGCGAGTGCGAGCTCGAAAGGGTCCACGAAGTCGTCGATTCCGAGACGTTCGCGAGTTTGCTTGACAAACATTTCTTTCATCTCTCGCTCCCAGGTCTCCAGAAATTGAGGCATAATTTCCCACAGGGAGCGTTGTAGTTCTTCGGCGCCGACTGAGGCTTTGGCGGGGCTGAATAATTCATAGATCTCTGGTATGACCATGGTGAGTCCGAGGAGGAAAGTCTGGCTGCGAAGGGGTGAGGCGAACTGCTCGACGACGTCGTTTACTATTGATAGGCGTTCCACAAGAATTCTCTCCATGTCCTTCTTCCGACAGAAGTCTCTGATGTCCTCCATGTATTGAATCACGGCTTCTTGGATGTTAGTCCATACTTAACATTATCCGTAAAAGTTAGCTCTCGCACTCGCTGTAAAGAAGAAAGCACTAACTTCTGGCAGTCAATGCTTGGGGCTTTCGTACTTCTGGCAGCTTTTCAAATCCTTCCATGTCCAACACCCAATCCTCCTCGTCCATCATCCGATCGAGTTCTTGTCCATAACCAGCTTCTCTCAGACGGACGATAATGCTGTCAAGAGTAAGTACGCGGAAACAGTGCACGTGTAGGGGAGAGTGCGTACTCTTGCTTTCGTTTCTCGCGGAGACTATTAAGCTCGATAGAGCGAATGGCCCTGCTATCTTGTAAGAAATTCCATAGCTCCTCTGTGCTCTAACGAAATGATGAGCGGATAACAGTATACTGGCCACTCGCGCACCGACCTTGCTCCCCACGAGAGATAGTACTAGGTCTTGTCTGGAGTTTAGATAATTCACGAGCGAGTCCTGCGGAATCGACGGCAGCTCGTTGAGAAGGTAGTCTAGCTGCGGGATATAGAAGCAATTTCCCGCTGGATGTTATCGTTGATTAGCCCCTGAGTTGACGTTCGTATAGAGATATACTGTACCAGACGCTCCCAAGCTTAGTGTAGGAACAAGATCTTCGATATATAAAGGATGGATCAATTGAAACACATCCTCATCAATCACTCCCGGGGTACGGCAGTCGTATATGGGAATACTTCTATTAACGCACGTCGCACTTCAGTCAGCCTAAGCCGTATCACTGGTAACGAAGCTTACAATTCCCCGTAGCAAGCTTTGCATAGCCTGACTCTGCATGCCAGGTATACATCATGACAGTTCTGTTTCAAGCAGTTCTGAATGCCGAAAGGGGGTGATCATGACGGGGAAAAGGCTCGAGTGGTTGATGGTGACATACATGACAGCGTGCGTCAAACATCAGGTTGGCATACTCCGGCTCGCTTAGGTCTGGTGGACACGGAGGAAGGCGTGGATCTATGACTGTAGCACGCGCAGCCATCCAGAATTGTAAGGAGTTCCTACTCATGAAAAAGGCTCGTAACTCCTTGGTAGACCGTGCGAGATGCAGAAGATCTCTAGGGTGCAGGTAATTGCAAATCTATTGACATGCAATGTTGTCAGGAATTATTAAACGCACGTTTTGAAAGAAAAGTACGTACTTCCATGATGAGGTCTAATGGCAGTTCAAGCATTGGCTGAAGTCTTCCATTTCGCCTTCGGGCTGCACCACGTCTACTTCTCGACGGGTTGCTCATATAATGATGGTCTGAATTTGGCACCGTCGTATCCATTTTTGTCACTGGTAGACGTTTCAGGGTTCGGTATTCCAGTGCGCCGACGGGTTTGAGTTAGGAGGTGGCGTCCAGGAAAAAGACGACGCGGGAAAATAAGGGCAATTAACGTCACGTGAGCGCGTGTTTGGCGCTTGATTAAATGGCCATTTTTCGCCAGTGACGGCCGCCAATTAATTAATTGGGCCTTACTAGTGTCCTAAGTAATCTCGAGAGAATAAGTGAAATATTACAGAGGAAGACCAATAGCTATTGACTCGGGCGCAAAGGTCCACAAATCTGGCAGACAATGATAAATACGTATGTGGCGTTAGGACCCCAAACCACTCCCGCGCGCCTAGAAGACTACCTGAACCTCAATTAACAGCCACAACAGGACATAAACACAGGCTTGTATTATGTTATGATTTGCTACTAGGGAATTATTCGTCGGCCACAATAAACTTTAGAGAGGAGACAGCACTATTGCAAGCCTCCTCTAGTAATGAAGGAGGTAAGTCGTGATCTAGCTGTATGTAGTACATTATCCTGATGACTGTCAAGTTTACGGAGGCGTAGATGACGTCTGCGGGTAGAGGGCGGTAAACATTGCAAAATGTAAAACCATTCCTTGAGACATTCAGCGGCAACCGGACGCAGATCTGGGATTTCATGAGTCATGAGGTCGACAAGGTCACGGGCAAACTCTAAGTTGGAGTATTTCTGTGAATACATAGCTTTCAGTGATGTGCACCAACTGCGCTAGTAACGTCAACCTACGTGGAGAAACTCGCTGAGAAACATGTTTCCAACGAGAAAGATATCGAGACGAAATGGATTATACTCTGATTCGCTCTCGTATTCAGGAGGATCACGATCACGTCCAGGGTCCTCGTACAATACCGTCGATTCTGGCTCAGCAGATACCGAATGGAACAAATCATCGATGTAATATCTAGGCCGAAGAGTTTGAGTGCGCACGGTCGACATGCTATCGACTCGGGCCGATGGATGGGTAGCAGTATGACAGCAGTCATACTTCTGCAGCTGCCCTGTCAGTATGACTCGATGAAGTTCACGACAATGGTCTACGCCAACGTCCATCACAATATTATGAGCCGAACAATCGCTAACAAGTGCCAATTCGTGAGCTTAGCATAGGAGTATAGAAGTTTAAGATACACACCGATGGGCGACTTTTTTCTTGTGCATAAATAAGATACCCTAGTTCGAGCAATGGTCGATCAGCCACGGAGCTATTACCAACAGCTTACTTTACTCCATATCGGCGATGGACGTACCAATAATACTTGACTCATAAGTTCTACAACGTCTCCGACGCATTGAAAACTTGAACGCCGTTTGAACGCCGGGCAAAGGAAGGGCGTGACTACGAAGAGGTCACGCTGATCCTCACTAGAGTCATCCTTGACAGGAAATGTGTCGAGAACCGGAGTACAGTGGTTTGCTTGAGACCACCGAGAATGGGCTCCATGAAGCGACTTAAGGTTCTGGGCTTCGGTGCTGAAAAAGCTGGCATTTGTTCTTGTCACGTACACAAGCAGACCATCGGCTGTCCGTGTGCCAATAACTTTACGAGTACGACTGATCACACAGTTGTCGGTGCTGGGAGCCGGAGGTCTACTGGCAGTGGATGTCTACTTTATGCAATTAGTATAAAATATGGATTGTTCGGAATCGCAAGAGCTGGCTCACTCTACCGTTACTAGATTCTGCTCCTGCCAGTGTATCCACCTTTCCGGATTCCCCGCTTTGGCTGAACGCCACAACACCTTTACAACCTGCGCAATCCGGGGGACACAGCCGATACCCGCGATCCATTAGTCTTTGGATGTTATCATTCCAGAACGTATCCCAGTCGGTATCTTCACTAGATGCCAGCATGTATAATTGAGGTTATGCGGAATAAAATTTGCCAGAGATTGTAGCGGTATATACTAGTCTAAGGTTGTTGTGAGTATCGATGTGGTGAGCACCATACTAAGCGCTTGGCACCGACGCCACCGGAGGCCGGCAGCGATGTGCGCCGGCCGTGCTCGCTGCTCACTACTTCGCAGAGGATTTACTGAACAGAGCACTGGTAGAGGGTTTAGCTGCGAACGCAGCGATTATAAGTACGTACCTCACAATCGCAGGGAGAGATGGCAGCTTCAAGAGTCCAAGTCTTACAAAACGCAGCTGGCTGACATGAATGGGAATGACTAATTTACCCACGACTCGGGTCCTCGTGGCGTTGAGATACTCTGAGCAGCTTAACTCACTGCATCGACACTGTCAGTGTAAGAATACGAAGACTAGCGTATATCAGAAGTCCGAGCTATCCGGAGCGATGTACGATACAACGTGTAAGTGAATTGCTCATTTAACCACCATAGGTCGCTGACTGCACTGCATAAAGCGGATGTACCTTGCCAGTTGTTACTGGTAGTCTACGGATCATTGACAACTTGAACGGGAATGAATGGTCTTGACTTTTGTCAAGGAATTCTTCGCAGTTATAGTATATACACATCATTGAACAAGGAGTGCTAAATAATCGTGTGCTCTCATATTGGGCCGCATCAAGCCCGCCTCTTTCCCTTGCGGGAAATACCTACGCGGAGTTCAGGCACCATAACTGATCTACGCTCCGAAGCACACTCAAGTTCGCTCAGGCTGGACAGCTTCGTCAGACTAATAGACCCGGATACCTGCAGCTGCCAGTGGCACTCGAGAAATGTATCGCTTTCAGGGACACCAAGCCTGAGGTCTGAGACCTGGGTGGAATGCTCACGGCCCAGCCATATAATATATGGCTTTGCCTTGGACTGGTTGAGGTGTTGGTCAACGGTAAACCCACACCCACGATCAGTCCATTACATCGCATCATATTCCAGCCATGGATCCAATCATGGAACAAGAGTTGGGAGATGCTCGCACTTCAATGGGCGCCTTGTTGGTCGGGGGATTGGTGAGCGTATTGTGAGGATGTCGTTGTTTGGTTTCCTGCAAAACCAAGCTGAGTATCTAAAAGCTTAACAGGGATCGGAATGGCGCAGGCATACTTCTATTGGAGAGTGTACCCGAAAGATAGGTGGCGCGTGAAATCAATTGTGAGTCTTGGCCTTCAACTCGGCGGTTCTCACTTAGATTGCTAAGCTGACTCTGACACAGGTGGCAATCATATGGTACATAGCAGACTACATATGCACGACTTGAACGAATGTGAATAACAGGCTGTTCTAGGGCCATGGATTTCGTACACACGATCTTTGTGTGCATTGCAGACTGGTATTATCTTATACATGGGTTTGGAGAGCCGGACTACGATTATATACCATGGTACGTCACGTTCTCTGCATAAGGCTCGTCAATGGGAAACATGCCTCAACCAAAATCATTACAGGAGTATTGGGGTTACTGTCACCTTGACTGTAAGATGGATGGCAGTACATGTATCGTGTGTAAGGTGCTGACGTCGTATCATTCAGGCTCTTGTGACCTTTCTCTCGCATTGGTGAGCCAAAACTGAAGATATAGAGATAATCTAAGGCTGATCCCAGTCATGCAGTTTCTTCGTTCACCGGATATATGTCGGTGAGGAGTGTAGCGTATAGTCTTCCTTTACATTGCCCATTCACACAGTATGGCAGTCAGCAAAGGGCGAAAAGTTCTTCCAATCCTTCTCGTAAGTGCATTCAGCCTCATACAAGGCGATATATGGTGACACTCGCTATCAGGGCCTACTTTCCTGCTTCCGTCTAGGTAAATCTATCACATTGCTATCATACACACCGTAGCCTCACGATCGTGCCATAATGGATAGCGGTAGCTATGGGTAAGTTCAAATCACTGTACATGTACGGTAAAACTTATCCGATTAAATCTCGTTCAGTCTCAACAGTACAAATGTGCGTTTCCTCAGTCCTGTTCGCGTGTTTTATGCCGACATCGAGACAGGATTACCATAGCAAGCTACCACGCATTCGTCACACACTACAGCGTAAGTACTTCTATTCTCGCAGAGGCTCAGCTCATGAATGATTTTGCTTCCAGTGGGTATTCACGATGGGACTGGTCAGTGCGGCTGTACTGGACGTCCTTATCACCGGTGCGCTCTGCTACTACCTACGACAGAGCAAGTCCGGTTTCGTTACGTGTGTACTTCATTATTCTCCTTGCGCAGGGATTCTCATCCCATGAAGTAGCATGAATGAGATTATTGATGTGCTCATTCGGTACACTGTGGAAACGGGCATGATAACATGGTAAGCTGCACTCTTAGCCTTCATCTGAATATTCCAGCTGATTGTGCTTCATAGTGTGGCGGCGATCATATCGCTCATTTGCGTGAGCAGACATGTCCGTTACTATTTGATTTGCTAACGAGCTCTGCGTTGTAGTGGCTTGTAATGCCCTACAATCTGATATTCTTAACGATGCATTTTACCATCTGCAAATGTATGTCAAGGTTCTATTAGCTCAATCCGCCTACTGAAACTGAACTTCCATTCAACTGATAGTCTACGCAAATTGCTTTCTAGCCACGTGAGTGTACGTCTACTGCATAAAAGCTCCTCACTGATCTGATGCTTTTCTGTCCTCTCCGTCAGACTTAACTCCCGAGCGACGCTGCGAGCGAGGTCTCAATCCACATCAAGCTCAGAAAAGAACAGTTCAATACTGGGCGGGATGCTGTCAGGTAGTTCGCGAAGACCGCACTCTGCCGCGGTTGTTCACACCTACGTACGTCAACTGGTTGGAGCGCACCGACATCCACTAATCCCTGTCGTAGGGTCCACCAAGACCGTCGCTGGAATTGACGAATCCCAAAATGGTGAATCCATAGCTTTGTCGTGACTACGACGGTTAGCATTAACGTTCTTACCTCCTCCTCTCAGCTACACATCAAAGTAGAAAAGTCGGTATCCCGAAATGTCGATGGAGAGATTACAGAAGTCAACCTAGGATCTTATGACGATTTGTCTCCCTTGGGCTCCGCATATTCCTCGCGACGGAATAGTGAACCTCCGGATCACATCGAAAACGTGATTGATATTGTGTAGAGTAAACCCAAAACGGGAGCGGAGAGTCAGATTGTATTTTCTAGGGTTTTCATGGACAAAGGTTTCGCTGTACCGTATCTATCCTCTATCTGTAGGACAATGTAGTATACTATCTTATGTACTCGGATTGGGTCCCACTAGTAGGTTTCAGTGATCGTAGTAAGGATAGAGTCTTCCAACCAATAGTTCTTCGCGAATCCTTTAACATCGAGCCAAGTCTGCTCACAAGCTTTGACAACTTCGTCAGGAAGCGGGCCTTTCGCTCTGGTCACTAACAGTCAGTCGCCGGAAAGACATCAACGCTATAAGAGGACACGTTACTCACGAGCTGAGGACTGCAGCTTCGAGCTGCTCGACTCTGCTTGCACCGAAAATGACGCCTTGGTCACCTGGAATCATCTTGCTGTGCCACTGCAGCCATCTGTATGACACCTCTGCAAGCGGAATACCGTGGCTTTCCGCGACAGCTTGAAGTTTGGTGACTGCCGCTGCCATTGGAGGATAACGAGTCAGGAAGAACGACGACATTGCCCAGTCGGGGTTGAAGTGACTATGCTTATGATCACTAGCCGCGGCCTTGGCCTCTGGAGAAGTGTCGAGATGCTTTCCAGTAAGATACCCACCAGCAAGGGTAGAGTATGCAGCAAACCGTATACCGAATTTGCGAAGGCACGGGAAAAGCTCGCCCTCTGGAGTTCGATCGAGGAGGTTATAGATGCCTTGATAGACCGTGGGCTTGATGAATCCTCGTCGCTCGCAGATACCTACGGCCTCCGCTACCTCCCACGACATGAAGTTGCTTAACCCGAACTCCTCGCTACACGGTAATAAGCTCAGTGCGGATAATAGTTAGTGGTGCACAACGGCGTACAATATCCCTTGCTTATACAAATCGTTGACCGCTTCCAGCGTTTCTTCATAAGGGGTAGCACGATCAGGGGCATGAAGATAAAAGACACGGATTTTGTGTGGACCTAGGTCTTGGAGAGACTTCTTGATACTGTCTTTGATGCGTGAGGCTGCATGGTCACCTGGGTGGAGGGGGAAAATCTTGGTGTCGATACGTGCAAGTCCTTTCAAATCTAGTGTCCCCAGCATCTGCCAGATATATATAGTTAGTTTACAAAGTATCACCGCCCTCGATAGCGTATCCACCTTCTCTGAAGTACCATTACCGTAATTCTGTGCTGTATCGATGCCAATGTGACCATAAGCCAGTATCACGTCTATGAATTTCTGAGCGGTCTCGAAGTCCTCGATCCGACTTTGCGTGCCTGGGTATCCCCATGTGCCAGCACCCTAGTTATTACTTCAGCCGTCGAATACCGTCGAATAGAGCGACACTAGCAATGGACAATGACTAACTTACCAATATGAGAGGAATGCGCGACATGATTTTGTTCAGGCTGCTGGGAATGGAGAGACGAGATTATTAGAGAGCGAGAGGTTCTGCTCGTTATAGCCCCAGTCTCATCCAGTAAATATATTCTGGTGTGAACGCTGAAGTCTCCCAATTAAATAATGTCTGGAGGGCTGTCGAAGCGCATCGGGCGGTATGTCACCGTCCGAACTGCGACTCTGTGTGAGTTGTCTTGCTTGTACAGGACGAAATGACTCGCAGAGAGAATAGAAACTTACCTTCGCTTCCGAAATGGAAGAATGTAGCCATTAGAAGGAAGGAAAAGGATGCATCGTCTACCTACCCAAGATGGCCCTGCGTTGTTACGTCGCTACTATTGGCCAGAAGAGCGGGCTACAAAGGTAATCAGATGGGTCCATCTTCGTGCCAACGAGTTACACATACCACGCATTCGAGGACAAGGTCAATACATGGTATGTGGTACGCAGCTCCTCCAAGTCGGATTTAGTTACCACGACTCGCCTCACGCGCCAGTGCTTGAAAACGAAGATGAAAACCAATCTGTCCTATTCCGTGGGCGAGGATAAGTTTCGAAAATTTGGGTGCATACGTACCTATCATTCTGGGAGCAGATAGTCAACAGATTGAGGACGTCGACAGCCTGAGTGAGGAGCTACTATCAGAAGTCCTGTTTGGCTCTGTTAAGTAGGATTCAAAGGCAAATATTAGTACTTTCCCCTTCCGGAGAGAATTAGCGCCTAATCTTCAATTTGATCGCAATTCGTGACGCAACCGTACGCGTCTTGCAACCGTCCAGGTCTGTGTCCGGCTCATCGATGCTGTGTGAGTTGGTCTTGGGACTTCATATCACAAATTGGCTGACCTAAACGAATATCAAGTAGAATTTGATGAACTGATGTTGATTGTACTACATAACAGAATACTACAGATAGTCACGGTCGACTCCAATGCGGCGGTGTCCGGTGTTTCACAAGGTAAACAGTGTCGCCGACTCTCATACCCCCAAGGGCACTACATACAGAGTGCCTCTTGGTCCTCTGAGTGTATTTCTATGGAGGTACTATTCTTATCGGCCGCCCAATCCGTTCTGTAGGCAAAGTATTGGTGTCCTTCAAGCGCGGCAGTATCCTCCAACATCCATCACCTCCCTCGATAACGTCGTGCCAGTCCTCTATGGCCTGGTCGATGGTGTAGTTGCACCGAGGGGCGATATCAAGATTGCCGTGTTTCTGTGCTACGGAGAGTAGATCTTGCTCCATGGACGCATGTATGATTGACCCAGTTCCACACCAGCCGCTATTCTCGAAGAGCGCACTCTGGACGATGAGCCGCTTGAGGCCCTTCGGAAGCTCAATACATAATTCTGCCTCAGTCATCGAGAGCTGAGATATTCCTCTGGGTGCAAGGGCGGCTGACAATATGCGAGGTAATTCTGGAAACTGAGATGCGCCCGACAATCGCAATTGGGCCATCTGGGGTGCTGCTTTGGTAAAGGCGGTAATGTCTGAGATGTGCTTGGGGAAGATAGGTGTTTCCCACAGATGTAGCCGACGCATGCTAGGTAATTGAGGTTGTCTGGCAGCTGTGTTGGCCCTCAATATCAACGCATCGTCCCCTAATATCCATCGACGGCTGCCGATGCGCCAGCTCAGATCTCGCAGGAGTGGAAAGTGAGGCGTTCGGGATGACGGTATGTCGTATGGCTCGGAGGCCAGGCGGCGGCGAACGTTGTCGCCTAATACGATGCTTCCTGTGAGAGAGACAAGGGTCGGTGCAACGGCCGACAGGATGTCCATGACAGTGTCCACGCCTGCCAATAGGTCTTCTTCAGGCTCTACATTTCTCCTCTCCTCGTCACCATCATTGCAAAGTAGCAGATGGCTGATCAGAGGTGGGGACGGTGTTGCCCTTAATATATTTAGGAAGCATCGCATGCGAGGGACACCGTACAACTTGACTGTACGGAACCTCGCTGCGAAAGAAGTGCTGCGAATATGGCGGGAGACGAGGGACAGCGCACATCCCGTACGCCCACCGTCTGTACACGCCAGCGAGAATATCTTGACTTGTATTTCCGACGGGCAGCGATCCATGCCGGGTATCGACGAGTACTGAGCGGAATGAAAGATGGGGGCCAGAGGCGAGTGCCGTCACATCGTTTTGGACGTAGAGTATGTTTAAATGAGTTGGACCCGAGTGATTGATATATTGAGTTCGATTCACACTCAACATGTGCATCAGGTTTTGGACCAGAAGATACGTCAACTGATTGCGGATACTTATTGTGCCCTCTAGTATCAATGGTGGTATATAACATCATCATCATGCCATCTGGTGATATATGATCGTCACTACGAGTCGGACGATGGCGCTATTGCCGGGATATAACAGTGCTCTAAGTAATACTTACTTGCTCGCAAGAATTTCCCTTTAATCTCTGCTGGTTGGCTTCGGCAAGGAAATCGAATATCAAGTCATCCAACCAATAATCCTTCGCAGAGCCTCTCACTTCCAACCAAGTCTGTTCACAAGCTGCAACAATCTCGTCGGGAAGTGGGCCCTTCGAACTTGTCATCACAAAGTCAGCTTCTGAGACATGACAGTAGCATCAAGAGCGAAACTGTCACTCACGACCCAAGTACAGCTGCTTCTAGTTGCTCGACTCTGCTCGCGCCCAGGATTACACCGTGGTCACCGGGAATCATCCTGCTGTGCCACTGTAGCCATCTGTACGACACCTCCGCCAGAGGGATCGCGTGCTTGTTCGCGACTGCCTGCAGCTTTGTTACCGCTGCTGCCATGGGCGGATAGCGAGTAAGGAAGAATAGCGACATCGCCGACCCGGGGTGGAAGTGACTATCTGGGTGGTCATTGGAAGCTGTATTGGCCTCTGGAGATGTCTCCAGATGCTTGCCGGTGAGATAACCACCAGCAAGAGTGGAATATGCAGCGAAGCGGATACCGAATTTGCGAAGACATGGGAAGAGTTCTCCCTCTGGTGTCCGATCGAGGAGGTTATAAACGCCTTCGTAGACGGTAGGCGTGACGAATCCCCGTCGAACGCAGATACCTATCACTTCGGCGACCTCCCAAGACATGAAGTTACTCAATCCGAACTCTTCGCTGTAAACTAGCTCAGCATGATAGATAAACTTAGAAGTAAGGACGCACAAGACTCCCTGCTTATAAAGGTCATTTACCGCCTCAAGTGTTTCTTCAAAAGGCGTTGCATGATCTGGAGCATGCAGGTAGAAAACACGGATCTTGTGCGGGCCTAAGTCATGAACAGACTTCTTGATATCGTTTTTGAGACGTTCAGCTTTGTGGTAGCCGGGACGGTTAGGGAAAATCTTGGTATCGATACGTCCTCGACCTTTCAAGTCAAGGGTCCCTAGTATCTGAGGCCCGTTCAGTACTTAATCTCCAATTCATGGTAATATATACCTTTTCCGACGTTCCATTGCCATAGTTTTGTGCCGTGTCGATGCCCACATGGCCATGATTCAGCATGACATCGACGAATCGCTGTGCGGTCTCGGAGTCCTCGATACGACTATGAGTTCCTGGATGTCCCCACATACCAGTTCCCTGGTGGTTGCATTGTCCCTTGAGCAAATGAACGAACACAAAATGACATTGCTCACCAATATAAGTGGAATGCGCGACATTGTTACGGCTCAAATTGCTCGAGTCGGAGTAGTCTGATATCAAGGCCAGGAATGTTGCTGTTGCAAGCCACATAATCTTTCGTTTAAATACGTTCGTTCTGACTTCCAGGTTGCCCAGCTATGAGAATGTACAGGCCTATCGGCTACGTTCGGGCGGCATGTCACCGTCCGAGCTATCAGTTGTCGTGAGTTGCGCTTCCTTTACAGGTCAAATTGATCCGCTGTAAGCCGTGAAGAGAAAGCGAGAACTGTGTCCCGAGTTCTTATCACCAGTGGCGAGAAATGGAAAGCCTTCTCCTGGTTCCAGAGGTGCCTGCTGTGTTGCATAAGTATTAGCAATCTCCCGTTAATGCGGAAACATCATCATTGCCGACATACCGGATTAAGCTGATGACTTAGACCATGGGGCAAGGTGTTGCAGATATCCTATAAGCACGAAACGCCTACGCATCTGAATAATAGATATAGAGCTCAGCGATTCACCAAACGGTGTGGAAGCGAAATATCATACTATATGAGTTGACAATTCAGCGGATATTCCTCATTGATATGGTAGCTTGGGGTATTTATAATATAGCGACTTCGCAATACGCCTACACATAAGGTTGGAAGCGAAGAATATGTGGCTGTGCACAGAGGCGTAGTGGTGAGTTTGTTTGGTCTTGTTAGGATCCAAAGCTGTTGACCTTCCCTTTTGGGACAGGAGGCGTGTCTGTTTCGGACGCTGTAGGCAGTCATGCGACCAGGTCACACTCCTCCCTGATGAGGTCACGTACAGTCTACCCAGAGCTTACTGTACTCACAGAGGCCCGCGGGAAGAGCTGACAGCATACCGCAGCCTTCTTCCCATACTCCCATCTTCTGCTCAACTTTGCCCGCAGTTATTCGTCGTCGACCGCCACAGTCTTCAACGCCGTGATTCCCGGTGAGTGCGCCAACTGGTGCGCGGCTCAGAAACCTGATTGCTAGCGACAACAGTTGAACGTGATTCTCCAATCAGAGATGACGAATTACGAGCGTTCGCCATCCGACCTTCCTCCTGAGTTGCTTGAACGCATCTTTCAACTGCACGCGAAGTCATGCAGAGAGCCTAACGTCGATGCGGAAAGTTTGGATTGCTCGTTAACGACGAATCCCTATGCATGGATCATGGTCACCCACGTATGTCGTTACTGGAGAGACGTAGCGCTTGGGTCCGCCCTCCTCTGGAGCCACATAGTGCTCACCAGGAACCTCGACTGCATCCGGGCTTTCCTAGCTCGCTCTCAGCAAGCACCATTGACCGTTGTACAGCCGCGCTCTGCTTGCTCAGGAGCCATGACCCCCGTGGCACCAGTGCGATTGGTTCTCACGGAGATGGGCCGGATACGCGCGCTGGAATTGTACATGAAGTGGTGGATCTTCGACGACATTGCCGCGCTACTCTCTAAGCCCGCTGCGGCATTGAAGTCGCTGACGTTATCCACTCCAAGTGGTCTGTACGACTGCAGCCCAACTCAGCCCATCTTATACCTCGATCATCGGTATAACGTACCTACTCTCGAGAACCTCCGCCTATGCGCGTACGGGTTCCCTTGGTGGAATGTAGCACCGTTCAAGGCGCTGAAGTCGCTGCACATTACGAGAGGCATCCCGGAAAAGCCATCTGTTACGCAGGTTATCCGTGCAATGCAATGGATGCCTGATCTGGTCGAACTCACCCTTGAGGACATATTTGGGCCTAGTCCCAAACATCTTACGTCGCTACCCATCGTAGATGACATCGCCGTTCTTCCGCGCATGGAGACCATTAAGCTGTCTGGGGACGTCGTCTCGTGCAGCTCCTTGCTCTCCAGTCTCGTCTTTCCCGGCACAACTCACATCTTTCTGGACTTCGCTCGCAAGGCTCGGAGCGCAGACTTGCCACTTGCCACCCTTCCCATCTACAAGAAGCTTACAGGCATATTTCCTGGCACCGTCAGCGCTATCTCAGCCGCACCCGGGCCTCCTATTCGCGTTCACCTAACTCGAGAAAGATCGTCCTATCTCATCACTTGTTATTCTCCCAGCTTCTTAGGAGATTTGAATGAGCCCGAGCCGAGTCTTTCCCCATCATTATCTATAAGCCTTCCCCAGGAGTCCGGCTGCCTGGAGGCCATTTGTCGTGACCTACCAACGGAGTCTATGAAAATATTGGCCATTTCAGATCACTTCGAATGGAGAGACATCGCTGCGCACCTAGGCTCTCCGGAGAAGTTGGAGTTGATAGGATGGTCTACGGACGAGATCACGCATCTGCTGCGCCATGGGTGTGACGAGGCTACTCACGGTACGAATGACGTTGCCGAGGCTTGCGCTGTTGCGTTCCCTTCGCTTCGCTTCTTGACGATTGGCCAAACGGATACGAGTTACATTCCAAAGTCCGAGAAGATGAACGATACAACAAAAGTGTTGGAGGCAGTAAACGCGCGAAACAGGTGCAGTTCTGGTATGAGGTTGGAGAAAGTTACATTCGAGCTATAACATCTGGACAGTTTGAGGAGTCTATATATATCATTGCAATGTACAATAGCACACTCACGTGTTACGAACGGACCATGTACGTCAGGTAGTTGGGCGTTCTTCATCGCATTTGTACAAATACTACACCAGTTACTTCGCAATATCTTCCTGGATATCACTATGAGTACTTCAGTGATCATAAGTTCGTCTGGTCCACTTACGTCGGGCTTGATACCTCTTGCTAAGAAGAACTTGACAGCTCTGCCGTGAAGAGACGCGCTTGTAACAACTCTGAAGTCGAATCCTTGTAGCCCAGCCTGCCTGATATTCTCGCGAATTTCGTCTTCCGTAAATCCGTTGGTATGGACCACGATGTCTTTGTACTTCTCGAGGAGTTCAGGTTGATCAGAGCCAGAAGCGACATTTTCATTCAGGATGTCCGCAATGAGGAGTGAACCAGACGGCTTTAGCAGGCTAGACAGAACTCGAGAAGTTGCGTGGATGTCGGGAAGATGATGATAGGATGCTACGGACTATGAGGTCATACGTAGTGAGCTCATGTGAGAGGACGCAAAGAGTTGATATACGCACGATAATTACGTCGAACTTCGCGCCTTTAAGCTCCTCTTCCTCTTCTACGAGATTGACGCAAACGGCTCTCATCTCTTCGGGTTCTAAACCTTGCTGCTGCGCCCGTGTATTGTAAACGTCTACCTACGCAAGCCTCGAAGTCAGTCGCTAGGATATATGCGATTCGATGACACCTTCATACTGCATTATGACTGATGTCGACTCCGACGATGGACTTTACGTATGGACAAAGCTCCCTAGAAATGAGCCCTTCGGCACATGAGCAACTGCTCTCGCGTATTACCAGAACCACGTACCTGTACCACAAGCAAAATCCATGACCTCAGTCGTATCTTCATCCAACAAGCCAGGGTATATCTTCCTGATTGCATTGCAGACGCGTTTCGCGAGCTGCACCTTTTGTGGATGGACGTGGTCCCCCGATTTGAGAGCTTCGGAATCGAAGTAAGCTTCATTCGCCGACACGTAGTCGTGAGGTTTCTGCGATTGTGGGAGTTCGTTGTCGGTCATCGTGGTGAGCTCGAGCTTGAAAGCGGCCGGTAAGAAGTCACGATCATCCAGATTTCAGACAGATTTCGGTATAGTTTAGAGCTTGTAAGACATTAGGTCCGAGAAGAAATGCATTGCCCTATTGTCGTAGTAGTAAAAGATTGGAGTAATACCAGCATCCGACGTTGTCGACACTGCGAGTGGTGTAAGTACAGAAGTGACCTTGAATTTCTAGACCTTCGCCGCCAGCGGCTATGACCTGTCCAATCGCACGAGCAATGGCGCATCAAACGCATCACCGACGCCAAACGCTTCGAATTTCAACCCAAGTATGGAAAAAGACGCCAGTGACCTTTGTTCTTCGACGCCTGACAACGAGTGCGCGTATGCTCGACCCAGGCCTAGTAGCTGTGCGATAAGCATGTTTTATGCGGTGCAATCTACGATATGCTATCTGGTAGGTAGATTGCATTGTGGCGATCTCGAAATAATTTTAATTTTTGTTTGTGTAGGATACATGATGCTGGCGCGATATCGTGTCCTTTGGTCAGTGCGCAGAGCACGGTCAAAGCATACAGCTATTTCACAAATGATGGTTTATACAACACTGTCTCCCTGACCTTACAATGAAAACTCTGCTCTCGTGGTACACAACACCGTACCGGTTTACTATCCACCACCGCCCAGGCTGCTCCCAACGTACAGCCCCCTTCCACAGAAGCCAGAAGATCGCCACACCCAAATATCCTAAATGACACAGCACCTCCGGAAAATCATTGTCGTAACATCATTTCACATGCACGCAACAGCCCCCGATCGCCTCTCCCATCAAAAGGCCAGGAAAGTCATACAATGTCATTGGTACGCCCACTCGTTTTTCATGGTCGTTAGCCGCTAAGACCCTTGTTTAGGTATGCGGGGCAGTAAAATCGATAACAATCAGCAGTGGCCGGTTACTTAGGGGTTTACCCATAATATCGGTGGCGTCACCAGGCCAGGCGGCCACCGTGGCGATCACGACGGCCGCACGCGTATGTCCTTGCGAGAGGGGTATAAATACTAGGCCGCTTGCTCCTGCGAGACGGTACCTATTTTTCCCTCTCAGCACTACTTGTCTTAAAGGCAACTCTACCACCGTTACTTCCACCCGCACGTCCTCGTATCATACTCTCCTGTCACAATGGCACTCGGAGATCTTCTCAGCTGGTTTTCCGGCCTCAGCTTCACCGCACCAGACCTCCCGCCCAAGGTCCTCACCTGCATCTTTGAGCTCCTGGCCGAGGACTACGACTACGACACCCTCTCCAGCAGCCGCTTGGTGTGCAAGCAGTGGAACGAAGCAGCCTCCCCCATCCTTCTCGAGGAGTGCACGTTCGTCGCCTCCAAGGACTTTTGCTTCGAGGACTTCCTCGACCACGTAGAGCACTCTCCCATCCGTTTCCATATCAAAAAGCTCACGCTCAAATCCGTCGAATTCGTACGCCAGAGCGACCCGAAAGAACATTGGCAGGACGACCGAGTCACCTTTCTTCGCATCTCCACATTCCACCACCTCCGCGTCGCACTCGTTAATCTGAAAGCCGTCATCCTCGATGCTCCCGTCAGCCCCGAGCGCGGAGACTACTATCCTTCGTCCCGCCCACCTGCTGATCGCAACTTGGCCTTGCGGCCCCTGGAGAGCTTCACGGTCGGGCAGAACTTCCGAGCAGGATTGAACGCCAATTACCTTGGAACAGTTCTGGAAGCACTCCCTCCTATGAACCGCCTTAATGTCGAGTATGTCCTTATGGGTGGCGGAGGGCCGGAGAAGAACCGCTGGAGTACGAGTCGTTTGAACATCGAAGTTCTCGAAGTTCTCAACGCCACCGGGTATAAGAAGCTCCATTACGAGGCGAACAAGGATTTCCCCGCGTACGTCGCTGCGTTGGCCGTGCTCGTGCCCTCTGCTACGACACTCTCGATCAACTTTGGACACTTTACTTTCCTGGAGAAGTTTGGGCAGAATCTCACCACATTGATCATGAGCAAGCTCGACTTGGACAGCGAATACTACGTCCCCAACCTTCTTCGCAACTGTCCCAAGGTGGAGTCTCTCGCCGTGTACTGCGGCTTTGGGGTCCTGTACACCACTGGCAAAGAGCATGAGAACGTCTGGCAGAAGTTCTTGCCCGAGGTCGTTATGAACACTCCTTCGCTCAAGGAAGCTTACATCATTTGCAAGCCGCACAAGTTTCGAGGAGTGCCGACTACCAAGTTCTGGGCTTCACAGCTCCGTCCTATGGCCGCGAAGGCAGCGTTGATGGCGCCGATGAAGAAGTTGATCATGTTGCTCAACAGTAACAGGAAGATCACCAACTTTGATCTAGCGTTCGATATGCAGGTTGGACACATTTTCGGTCTTGGGGAGCATAGGGTTTTCGAGGAGCAGGTTAAGTTCGAGCTCAAGGATGCTTGGGACTTTTACCCTCATACTCAAGAAATCCTGACCGTCGCTGTTCAGGAAAGGAAGAGTGACGCAGAGGCAGGCATAATCTATGGGAATGGTTGGGAGGAAGTTGCTGAACTGATCTTAGGCCCCAGTAAATCCTTAGATTGAGTATTAGTGTTCGATACCAAGTAGCAGTAGCAATGCTCGTGTGAAAGACACAAGGTGTCAGATGTCTCGGGCGACTTCATTTGTACTGTACTAGATACTATTTCTGAATTGTTCATGTAATCCAAATATAATCCGATGAAAACTTGTACTGGAAGAGCGAGAGAGTCAATGTGTACCATCACGCGTACGCGTACAGTCGACGCGTAAGGTCACGGAATGTCACGACGTGTTGTCACATCGAATATTTCTAATTTTATTTTCGAATTGCTTCCTCGCAGCAACTTCTCAATATCCTCGATCCCCTTTCAACTCACGATACCAAGCAGATTCTAGAGTAAATATTCGTCGAATATCGAACCATTGATAGATGAAAATAAAGAATTTCTTATCAGGTAGATAAGCAACCCGCATGGGTAGGCGCCCTTGAACCTACTGCTTATCGCAGGGGTCGCGATAACAGCTCTCCCACAAACTTCTCCCTCAACCACTCCCAGCAGCTTAACCAGTGTCGCAGTAAATCATGGCCGCCGAAACAGTCCAATTCATCAACAATATCGCAGGCTACGCTGCAGCCACAAGCCAGCAACACTCGCACGACCATGGAGGACATAGCCATGAGCACGGCGGAGAGCACGGGCATACTCACGAGCATCTGGACAATGCAGGTGAGTGTCACGTAACGATCTAGATGGTGGTGCAGGATGGGATGGCCTTCTAATTGTTCGATTGCCTCAATAGGCAAGTACGCGGAGCGCGACCTTCCGGACTATAGTTCCCGTAACTTCGAAGAGCGTGGGTTCACTGTTGGGATCGGTGGGTGAGTATTTCCTGGCATATCTCCAGTAGAAGACTCACATTCACGATCATTTGCTTGTGGACAGTCCCGTGGGATCCGGAAAGACTGCTCTAACTCTTGCGCTATGCCGCAAGCTTCGCGATGAATACAACATCGGTGCGCACCTCCTCCATCGCCCTCCCATCTCAGAAAACTGGAATACAGCCCTACAGCGACTGTGACAAACGACATCTTCACCCGCGAAGACCAAGAGTTCCTCATCAAAAACGAAGCCCTCCCTGCGTCCCGCATCCTCGCCATCGAGACCGGCGGGTGCCCACATGCTGCGATCCGTGAAGATATCAGCGCAAACATGGGTGCACTCGAGACACTGCAGGCCAAGTATGAGTGCCAGCTTTTGTTTGTGGAGAGTGGAGGGGATAATCTTGCTGCGAACTACTCGAGAGAGCTGGCTGATTATATCATCTATGTTATTGATGTTTCGGTACGTTTAGCTTGTCTTTGATGTTTTGTGCTTATACTTATGATGCTGTAGGGAGGAGACAAGATCCCCAGGAAAGGCGGACCTGGCATCTCACAGTCAGATCTTCTAATAATCAACAAAGTAAGCACAAAACGACACATCCTACTCAAATCCTCACCTCACAAACCTTCCGCTACCAGATCGACCTGGCCCCATACGTCGGCGCATCCCTAGAAGTGATGGATCGCGATTCCAAGTTGATGCGTGGAGACGGGCCTACCGTGTTTACCAGCGTAAAGGCAGGACAGGGAGTCGACGACGTTGTTGATCTGATTCTGGCTGCGTGGAGGACGGCGGGGAGTCCGGGGAAGCCTGGGCCTGTGGGGGCGTAAGTGTGAATGAATGGAGGAGAAGGAACTAAAATGAAGAATGTATATTAGCATGAAATGAACGGGCCTCACAAACGGACTACTGACCATAGCCACTGATATCTACCGACTCTCTAGTTTGCAACCCCGGGATAATGCAGCGACATGCTGAATTTGGTGTAGTGACGATCCTATGCTCCATATGCTCTTCTCTTCCACTGACCACATAGCATATCGCAGTCGATCGTAAACACACATACCCGATATATGTACTCAGAACTTGAGAAATCGGGATCACTGGCCATGCCGGTTGACGTCACGGTAATCGGCGGCGCTTCTCACTCGTGGCGTTTCCAGCGCTTACGTAAATGAATATGCTCTCTTGAACTCGAACTCGAACTCATCGACGCGACATTGGAATGCATGGTACGCAGATAACATATAGACAGGATCCAGAAAATTGACTGTTTTGGGATCTTTAGGATATGGTTTACACTATTGTGTTACTTACGACGTGTTCAGACGTTGTGTCGTTCAGGACTTGAGCGTCGTTGTCACCAGCGGATACGAGATCGCCGCTCAGAAATATAGACGACCTTTCTTGCATGATTATTGCGACAGAAACCTTGAATGGTATTATGGTGGTATCTATATTGTGTCTCATCTTGTTGAGAACACACAGCGTTCTAAAGAGGAATCAGCTTGGCTTCCCTATTCTCCTGATAGGCATCCTACCATTTCTCGCGACCATGCCTGTGAATCTATCAGAATGGGGGTCACTAACACAGTAGGGCTCAACTTTCACTGCTTCTTGGAAACACGACGCTGACGCCAGCTTTAGACTTCTACTGCGATCATCAATTTGGCCCTCGCCATGTTGCACTAGCCAGATGCCATGCGCATGGCGCAGGCTCAACTGCACAAAGCGGTGAGCGTGACCGATTGCCAAGTTTCCAAGACAAGGTCAGGCTCCTGGACATTGTCGTTATCGTTAGAGAAGTCTTACGACGGCGTCCGACTGCGCTCCTAGGTACAGTACAAGGTTATTTTACGTATGCGCCCCACATTCATTACTGATGTCCATTTAGGCATCCCACATAGAGCGACTGAAGTGCGTTTAACCAACATACTAGTCGCTAAGAATTATCTGAGGATTGCATACATAGGACAACTGGTCATGGCACGACAGACGTTTTATCCTCAAAGGCAAGACCGTTTTTGATCCTTATGTTTAACCATGTTCACGATGATTTGCAGGCACTATCGTCATTGGAAATACCTGGTATGGCCTCATGTGAGCACGTAGTCGTCAGTTTAGGTCGCTCATTATGAACTCTACTCTTCACAGCGCGATGAACTAGAACAGGTCAGCTGTATAGTCTCTAGCTTTTACTCGGGCCCATTCCTAACGCCAATCGTTCCAGAGACCCCTAGATTTACACCGGCTTGGATGTCTTTCGCACAGAACGAGTCACGGTTGCTCCACCGTCAGACACCCATAAGATGAGCTACGCGAGCTTCGGCTCTGGAAGGCGGTAAGCGGACTGAGACTAGGCCTGCTTCCAACGTCTTTTCACAAATAGTAAGATACGTGCTCGAATGCATTTTGTCGATCAGTCTAACGATAGATTTGTATTCTAGTGTCCGGCTTGGCTAGAAGCTATCATGCATACTGGGCGAACAACGGGGACTTGCGGTGATGTACGCGCAGTAGAGCATATCGTCCATAGTCATGGCCGTTGTCGTACGACTCAGGCTCACGAACTGGCTTCGGCAGTCTGCATGCTGGGTTCAGTCAGATTGGCGTCAACCGAGGCCGTAGGTGAACGTTAAACGTTGAACTCCGGGCGCAGGGGTAGGCGATGCGCTGGCTGCACAAGAATAAACTTCTTCTTATCTATCGATGCTTGGTATTTTGGAGATCCCAGGTGGGGTTGCTTTCTGCCGGTAACGTTACATCTCTATTGAGCTATAGTTTACTCCACTCATACGCTGAAATAGCTCGCGATTCCATTTCATATATGGCGGTATGGGTTTGATATATCCTATGGCGTTCTTTCTAGCCTATTCAACGTGCCACTGATGAATCTGCAACACCGCGTATCGCAACAATAATAGAGAAGTGACATCTTGGTAAGCCTTGTATATGTCCCTGATCTACTTCACAAATAAGCTTAGGACGCCTATATGTTCAGATATATACCTGCTAGGTATTCGCATCATTCAGGACTTCACCCCAAGGGAAGCAAACCGCTTTCCCGAATTCCTCATACACGCACCATCATGTCGACTGAGCAACCTGTTCCTCCAGTCTCCTATCTGACAACTCTGGCCTCTCAGCCAAACACATTCAAATATCCTCTCTTCATAATTTCATTCGTGGTGGTAGCTCGTGCTCTCATCTCATCGTTTCGAAACCGCAACACCTTTCCTGGACCTCCCGGCCTCCCTCTCATCGGAAACGTTCACCAAATACCTTCCGGGCTGCAATTTCAAAAATACCGGGAGTGGGCTGAGAAATATGGTATAGTAGCTTACGAACCTTCAGGGAAAATCTGCTAACGTATTGTCACCAGGTCCAATTTTCTCGATGAGACTGTTTGGAAAACGTGTTTTGGTGCTGGACACCTTCAAGGCCGCCAGTGATCTCTTCGGTATGAGTTTCTCCCCCAAGGTATATGCTTCACAACTGAAATGTATGATAGATCATTGCTCATACGTATACGACGGTCGTCCCCGCCTTACCATGACCAACGAAATCATCACAGGCGGTCTTATGATGGCACTCATTGGCTACGGCGATTTGTGAGTGCTTTGTGGCGTTCTCTAGCACATACTGATTGTGACACTGGATCAGGCTCCGCCGATACAGGCGTGCTACTCATGATGCATTCAATATCAGAGCCGTAGAAAACTACCAGTCATTTCAGAAACAGGCCGCCGCACTGGCGGTTCTACAAACAGTTTCAAATCCGAAGAATTGGTGGCATAACATTGAGATGTACGTTTTTGGTCTTTTATCTGAATATAGTTACACTCAACAATACACCATGCAGATCGATAGCATCGCCCATTTTCCGCTCAGTATATGGCTGGCCTTCCGGTCAACTGGACATGTCACATATCAACCATGCAACTGAATTCATCAACTATAACGCACATGCTACGACGCCTGGAGCTTACTTTGTGGATTTCTTCCCCGTCATGAAGTATATACCCGCCTGGATGGCTCCATGGAAGCGTCAAGGACTGGCTAGGTACGAGGAAGAGACGAGATATTACAAGCATCTTTTCGAAGATGCCTGTGAGCAGGTAACGTGTAAAGCTGAAGACGTGCGGCGCTCCGTTTCTGAAATCATCATATATATAGTCCGGAAGTGATGGGCCTCGTTCTTTTGCCACTCATCTTCTCGAGAACGAGCACAGATGCAACTTCACAAAAGAGGAGTCAGCTTGGCTTTGTGCGATGATGATGTGAGTTCATCGATATATGCAGAACCATGCAATTTTTATTCATCACTACTTCTAACCAGCTTCGGTGGGATGGAAACGGTATGTTTTCGCGTACCATGACTATGATACGTAAATCTTACTGATCGACGTAGACACATACAGCAATGACGTGGTTCATCCTAGCTATGCTTCACTATCCACACGTTATGAAAAAAGCACAAGCCGAGCTCGATGCTGTCGTGGGTCGTGACAGAGCGCCGAACTTCAAAGATGAAGACCGACTTCCGTACATCACCGCACTGGTCAAAGAGACTCTGCGATGGCATCCGCCCTCTCCCTTAGGTATGCAGCATTACATACCATCAAAAACATGAACTGAACGTATCTCTAGGAATGTCTCATCGGGCACTTGAAGTGAGTGAACGATGTGAGAGGAGGATCATATATCTTACTCACCATTCAATAGGATAACTGGTTCAGGGGGCACCTCATCCCGAAAGGTAGGTCGTCGCTTATGACACTGTATAATGTGCTACTAAGATTGTCGACGGTTGTTACAGACACCATTGTTATCGGAAACATCTGGTAAATATTTCTTCCTTGTACGCCTTTGAATAAATATGTCCATTGACTCGGCGTGTTCCCCAGGTCTATGAACAAGTAAGGACGACGCCTTTTGAAAAAGATTCGTCTAGAAGGACACTGAATTCGATGATCCAGAGATCCAGAGATCTTCCCTGACTACGATGTATTCCGTCCGGAGAGGTATCTCGAAGACAACGAGAAAGTTGGAGGTGCCTTAGGGGACACCCACCAAATGGGACACGCAGCCTTTGGCTTCGGACGGCGGTAAGTGGCACGGCATGTTCGCCCGTCTCAAGTGTTTAACAAGTGTACAGTATCTGCCCAGGGATGTTCTTCGCCGATCAAGGCTTGTTTATTGCGATCGCAACTTTGCTGTGGGCATTCGATCTGCGGCCTCCTCTCGACAAACAGGGGAAAGAAGTGCTGCCGCCTACTGACAAGTGGATTGATATCGGGCTGATAGTGTAAGTGCCGTGCAGCTAAATAATGTTTCCCATTTCTCACTATCATCAATCAGACGACCTGAGCCCTATGACTGTCGATTCATCCCTCGCTTCCCTGAGGTACAAGACATCATGGAGGCCGAAGCTGGAAATGCATGAGACATCCATATGAGCTTCTTAAATTTAGAGTCAGATTAGCTGCGACGTTCCCTCAACGTGGGAACAAGGAGAATTGGGTAGTTTCAAGAAGTTTATACTAGTATAGAGACAGCTACGAAATTGAAGATAGCGAGGACTTCAAGAAGTTCAAGTTACCAACGCTTGTTCTTCTGCCAGAATGACCCAGCCCGGATGGAGTATTGTTGAGTATCGACATAAGCTATTTCCGCACGAATGGCAGTCACGTAGATTATGAAATCGAGCGACTTAGCAGAAACTTGAAGAGCAGTGACAGATCGTAAAGTAAAACCGTCTTCATCACTCCGATCTAACCTCATCCCTCCGAGTTGCTGGCGTCTCTAATTGAGGAATATGCATAACGACCCCTGACACCGCTGGTCTCCGTCAAATATTCCCACGACCGTCGGTGATGCGGCAACAGACGCCACCGAGTGATCGTAAAGTAAAACCGTCTTCATCACTCTCATCTGGCCATGACTGAGTCGGCACTGGCAGGAGACAAACACCATCCTAAAGAGAGTCAAGCGTTTGAAGGTGTCAGTCGTATTTCTCTTAAATTATCCATAACTATTCTTATATCTTTCCTTTGCAGGTTATCGGCACGGCGGCGGTAGAGGAATCATTCCTGGACGAACTTCATGCATTTCTTTCCCAACCCACCGTTGATCTGTTTTTCGCTCAGCATCCGAATGCGCTGGGTCTGCCGGGATATCATCCACCTGCTAGCTGGCGTTTGTGGTGGGACTGGACTTCACCTCAAGACTCGCAGAACAGCTGGGAACTACTATGGGGATATTACTCGCAAGGGAAAGCGGACAACGCTAGTCAAATCCCCGACGAGCTCAGATGTCTCGTTGATAGCGCTCGACGTCTACAGCTGCTAAGAACTCGGGGATCTGCAGCTGTTCCGCCGCCGCTCTTGCCCACTGTCAGAAACTCTACTTCGACTCCTCCAACCGAGGAGAAGATACATGGGATGTCGCCAAAAAAAGCTCACGAGGTGATTCGGACGATCGAACACCTTCGCAGTGTTCTACAACGTCTTTCGGCTTCTGGTATGCATGTTAAACATGTCGTGGACGTAGGTGCTGGACAAGTTCGTATACCACTCGCTCAGCTCTGCCATCGGACGGGCCCGCCATGCTACAAGTGCCGTCGGTACGGGCTGTATATCGTACACGGAGACCCTGGTAGAATGGCTGGCTTTTATTTGTAGTTACAGCTCATTGGCCACTTGTCTAACTAACTCTTAAGTCAGGCGTACTTGTCACGGGCACTACGTGACGAGCTGGGCTTGCATGTTCTTGCTTTAGATTGGAGCAACATCCAGAGTGAAGGGGCTAAGAGGCGTGAGGAGAGCAAGAAGAAGGTTTCCAAAGGCCAAGCTCCGGATCAGCCAAGTCGTAGCGGAAGCCTGACCTACAAGACTTTACCGATCAATCCTCGTTCGCTGCATGAAGCCATCGATGAATGGATATCTTCGGAGCACAGGGAACAGGAGGTACCGGTCCTCTTCGTGGCTCTCCATGCATGTGGTTCTCTCACTCTGGATATCTTTCGTGCTTTCATCTCCGCACTGAGGGATGGCTCCGTCAACAACAGGTGGAGACCTGCAGCTGCACTTGTAGTGGGATGCTGCTATAATCTCCTCGCCCCCGAAGGTGCTATACTTTCTAACTCATAATTGCATCTTTTGGCTTAACAGTCGGAATTGTTGGCGTAGATCAGCGATCCCTGACAGGAAGGCATATCAAGTTCCATGAGAACCACCTACAGATGGCCGCACAAGCGCCCTTACAGTGGAATAGAACTCCTGACGCATGGGCCAACACGAAATTGTCTTTCCGCAAAACGGCTTGGCGAGCTCTGCTGACAGGTATCATCCAAGAACGTGGCGCAGCTCAAGATCACGAAGTTGTGGGGAAGCGGTTGGGTAGAGTGAACGACGCAGTCTATGACAGTTGGTCGTCATTTCTTAAGATTGCAGGTGAGAAGTTTGGGCTGGACTTGACAGGTGCAGAAAGGAATATAGAGGCGGAAGGTCGTGTGGAAGTCTTCCAGCTCTTGCGATGCATTCTTGGCCCTGTGGTCGAGAGCTTCGTACTGCTCGATCGGAAACTATGGCTGAGAAACGAGTTGAGGGCAAGCATCCTATCCTTCTTCTTGTTTGCGCCTTATAGTAACCACAAACTGTAGGGCACTGGGCATGGTGTCCGCCTTCTAAACCTCTTCGATCAATCGACCGGGAGTGCCCGCAACGTTGCAATCGAGATGACTCCGGCTATCCCTGTACAAGACTGTTGACGCGTGCCCTTCCTCCACGGGAAGTTGTGAAATGCATGACGTTATTCCAATAATGCTTCGAGCGCTTTAAAATATCGTTCACGTCCTCCTAATTGAATTTCAGTAGGTTCCGACACGATTGAGTCGCCGCTGACATCATTTTAGACCGCCCTCATAATCCGGAAATTAGGGAATGTCATGGGCATGTGCAGTCATTTACACTCTACGTGAGGCTCCACTGATTGTTGTCTCATTAGCGAGTGTCTCGCACGAACTTAGGTAAATATCTGCAAACCAAATTACGCATGCGCCGCAAGGCTGGGAAAGCTACCAGCGGCGTGCTCTTCTGGAATTCGGAACCCTTTCAATACTCTTCAAATCCATGGAAGATAGAAGAGTAGGTAAGTAGCCATCTCCGAACGAGGGCCAGTGCGAGCAGCCACTTATGCTACTGAATTCATGATCATTGATAGCAATTGACAGGTTCAATTTCCGACTCGGATTGCACAATCCATGAGACGCTACCCGTTGAATCGGTCCACCATCGCACGATAAGCCATTTCTGGGTCGGTGTTATCATTTTCGCGAGGGTTGTGCATTCGGTAGCATGGTTCTTAACCCCCTTAAGCTGCCCGTGTTGCATTACTTATAGCAGAAGCCGATGTTAGAACCAGTAAGTGTGTCCTTCCCCTACCGATACACAGTAATCGCATTCCTCATGGCACAAAGTAGTGCAGTTCACTCCGATCTGAACGAGATGGACCTCGTTCCCTTACGTTCGATGGGAGATACGCCCCTTGGCCTTGGCATCATCGTTGTAGCTGGGATCATCACATGGATTGCATACCTTTACTCGCGACAACGACATACACCTCCTGGACCATGTCGTCTACCCCTTCTGGGAAATATCCTCCAGGTTCCTCGCCATCTACAGTTCATTCCATTCACTGATTGGAGCCAGAATTATGGTACGTTTCTCGTTTCGTGTATCTTATTTTCCAGCTTACGATCATCTAGGTCCCATTTTCTCCCTTGACCTCCTTGGGCGAGAAATTGTAATCATCAATACCTTCAAGGCTGCTGGAGAGCTACTGGGTATAGCTTGTTCTACCCCGTTCAATAGATGCACGAGACTCAACACCAGACAACAGATAAATGTTCGAACATCTACAACAGTCGACCGTACTCAGTCATGGCAAGCGAAGTGCTTTGTGGGGGCACTTTTATGCCGTTGGAAGTAGATATGGATAGGTATGCTACCCAGCTTTTGCGGTGATATTCAGAGTATCTGCTCAGCATTCATACAGATGGCGTAGATGGCGCCGTGCCAGTCATGCAACGTTTGGGCCGAACGGAGTTAAAAATTCCGATTGCCAACGGGCAACGACGAAAGCTGCTGTCTTAGCCACACTGCGCACTCTTGTCGAGCCCGACAAGTGGGAGCATAACATAAACGTGTTTGTAACTCCATCCCATGACATTATCTGCTACCCTAACACAGATGTGCTTAGATTTGCTGCTTCAGGTATATTCAGTGCCGTCTATGGGTGGGCTCCACTCGACGCAGATTCACCTCACATCGAGGCGACGTACGAACTCGCCACTCGTATATCTGATGCTGTTGTTCCTGGGGCTTACTTCGTGGACATATTCCCGTTCATGAAATATTTGCCGGAATGGATAGCAGGCTGGAAACGAGATGGCATGTCCTGCCAGAGACGATTGTCAGAGAGATTTGAGGCGCTCTTATCTGATGTTGCTGAGAAAATGGTGCGTCTATGGTATCATCCAGACCGTCCTACTTCGATTTGACATCGATGTGCGACCTTCCAGAGTATAGGCTCTGTACCGACTAGTTATGCTTCCGAACTTCTTCGAAATGAAAATCGCCACGGGTTCATGAGAAAAGAATCCGCGTGGATTGCAGGAGTCATGGTGTAAGTGTTCTCACATAATTGACAAGGTTAACGAACGTCAATTCAATTATGGTATTTGCTGACGCCGTCGTGTATATCTTTAGCTCAGCTGGGGCAGAGACGGTGCGTTTTTATCCGACAAGATGAGCCATACCTGATCGTAGCAAGACATTTAGACTTCTACCACGATGGTGAACTTTGTGCTTGCCATGCTCAATTATCCGGATGTCATGCGTAAGGCTCAAGCCGAGCTTGATGCAGTGATAGGTAGAGACCGAGTCCCCACTCTTGAAGACGCAGATAATCTGCCCTACATTCGCGCGGTGGTTCGAGAAACTTTGCGATGGCGCCCTCCTTCTACCTTGGGTACGTCAATATTCGTTTACCGTCAGGACATAAATATAACTAGTCTTGTTGCCTAGGTGTACCACATCTTTCAACTAAGGTAAAGTCCAGCCACCCTATCCTCGGTTGCTGTCTGATGTGATATTTATAATCAGGACAACTGGTATGATGGGTATTTGATACGGAAGGGTAAGCCACTTCTTCGAAAAAAAATGCGTGAAGATCTGAATAATGAAAAGGCGCGATTGTCTTCGGAAATATATGGTAATTATATCATATGCAAGCACTTGGCGACGTCACTAAAGATCGCATTTATTATATCAGGGCTATGAATAGGTGAGATCATATGTCTCCGGACAAGACTGGCGAATGATCGTGCTGATCGAAGTTAACAGAGATCCTTCTATCTACCCTGACTTCGATGGATTCAGGCCTGAACGATTCTTGAGCGTGGATGGAAAGGTAGAGATCATACCTCCAGGGACAAGAAACATGGGCCACGCAACTTTTGGGTTCGGGCGACGGTACGCGGCAATTGCCCACCAGATTTTGGCCCCACAACGTTAACATCTTATCAACTTATAATTAGGGTTTGCATTGGCATGCATTTCGCAGAGCAAGCATTGTTTATAGGAATCGCAACCATGTTATGGGCATTGGATATCAAACCCACGCTCGACGAGAGAGGGAAGGAGATAATTCCTCCAACTGACCAGTGGGTAGATGCGGGGACCGCGGTGTGAGTCGCCTAGCAAACTAAGGCAAAACTTGTTCGCACTCATCCATGTCTAACCTTTTGCAATAGTCGATCTGCACCTTTTGACTGCAGGTTCTTTCCACGCTTTCCGATGTCTCAAGGCCTTCTTGAGACACTAAATACCACCCTACAACACGTCGTACTTATGTGCTAGGGGCCGAGTAATTCCATTTAGTAGAATGCTTACACCTCGCCGCCGCTTTACAAGTAGTAGATCCAATGAACCAGGCTCCAATATAACCCTGTACTTTGTCAGATACGTGACAAGTAACCATTATGCATATGTTTGGCCACAAACATCGGTGATTCGCTGGATGTGAGAAAACGCCACAAAGCCTCCGGATCAATCTTGATGCCCGTCGGAATCACAGCCAAATTGATCGGAGCCGGCTGCAACTTCGACCTGACCATGACTGTCATGAATTCAGCGCTGCAGTTCGAGTTACCCTTCTGCCAGATGCAATTATGCAGCAAGGGTAAGGCCCGTTACCGATGTCATAAGCTGGGCGAATTAGTATCTCCTACTGACGAGTTTATTTCCGATTCCTCTTCTCAGGTTGTCACCATCGACCGACGGTAAGTTGTCATAGTGTCCTTGCTTTGCTACCACCCAATCTGACAAAGTCTTTCACATGTTAAGAATCTCATTCCGTCACCATACCTTTGACTTCTAACTAGTACCAACGCATCACTTTCTCTACCCTATGATCCCCGACCAAATTTCTCTCCATCTCTTCATCTCTGAAATTATGGGCCACAATCACAAACGGATGGTACACGAAAAGCCGCAAGAAGACGAAACACTCAGTAACGGCCGATGGTGCGTTCTGGGACTCTCATCCGCAATATCTGTCCATATACCCCTTCTCCACACCACCATCGCGCCATACGCATGCCACGAACAGTCCCCAGTCCGTCCCATCAACGTCACGGTCTCCCCATTTCGCCTGTCAAAATCTTAATCTCATATCTACAATCTCAGAAAACAAACACATGTGCACACCACAGCATTATCCTCTCTTCGACCAACTACGACGTGTCCTCGGGGCGTCGGACTCGTCGTCTCTCTATCTCATCACACTCATCAACCACGCATCACTTTGATATGTGCTGATCGTCACAGTGTCCCTGAACCTATGTGGTTAGTGCAGGTACCTAGCAAACACTCAATCAACGGCACCGGCACACTCCATACGCAGTGGACCTCGAGTTTGTGGGAGGAGCACATTGGTAGGTACCGCGGGGCTGTGATATACATTCAGGCCGTCATGCTCACATATGCATCGCGGCCACAGGCCGACTTTCGGTAATTGGCCTCGTATCTCAGGTTTTGGACTCCAAGCTTCAAGCAGCAACTTCAATGCTCGGAAGAAGGCGAATCAAGTGGCTTGATCACTTGCACACATGCAGATGAGAGATTCTGTCCACCACTGTTCAAACGCTCACATACTGACCCTGCTTCAGATGCAACTCACGAACTTATCCTCCTCTTTCGGACCATGATGCTCACAAAATGGACGACTGATCAGCGTCTTCTCTCCCACACTCCTTCCCGTCATTAGGTTCGTAGCTATCCATATCATCCCGGCAACCATATACAAGTATACATCAATCTGTTCCTACCCAATAGCTGATTTCCATCGCGGATACTCATGATTTCCTGGCCTCTGCGACTAAACATCCAGGAGAGAGGCGCGCCCACCATCGGACGCCTCGATCAGCCCGTAGCTGAGGTGAAGTGCGAGCCAATCTCACCGATCACCGAGGTCTCTTACTCTCTCCTACTCCCTGGGAAGATTATGAAGATCTCACCACCTTAATGTGTTCGAAACGCGTTTCGAATAAGGTGGGTGGTGGTTGTCGTTGTTGCCGTTCCTAGTAGGCACGGTATCTGCTAGTCTGAGGATCTAATCCGACGAGTTCGAGGTCCCAATCTGTGGTGCCGTGATGCGGTTTGCTTGTTACGTAGCATAGGTGGGTGCTTTCGCATTTCGTAAAAAAAACTACAATACGTATCCCGTGCTGATCAAGACAGAGTACACGGCTGCCGTTTGCGCAGCCGCAGCCTGCCGCGGTACCAACGTTCTTTATCCCTCACTTGAAATGGTGCTTCTCTTTCTTTATGTGGAAGCATTTGCGGCGCGCAGTGCTTGTACTACTCGCAGCGCAACGTCACCCGCCTTCGCAGCATCAAAAGTGAGATGAGTAAGTACCATCATCACACATCACGAACCATGATCGCAGCTCATCTTCACAAATAGGGCGCCCGGCCTCGGACATTGCTTCTCTGATTTTCGTTCTGACCGACTTAATATGCGCGCAATAGCCTTCTTTAGCGGTGGTACATACACTCCGAATTGAGCTCATACATAGACGCACTATGTGCGCTGAACTGATCATGATATCAAGGGTATGTCGGGAATGGGCAATGTTCTCCGTGAGTGCCTGCACAGTCAAATAGTCGGTTCGCGCTCGCTGATTCCAAATATTGCAGAGCGGGTACTAGACCTGGGACGTCAAGGCTTCCCGCGAACGGTTATTATGACATCTGCTGTATACCAGTGACAGCGCTGGCGTCACCCTGACCAGTATGACACATAGCTGTGCAGTACACAAAGCCTGTCATCCGAGTCGTACATATCGATTTAGATCCGAAGTTCAGTGTGTACAGGACACCATACCCGTCCTTGACGGAAATATTGGGGTTGATAGGCAAAGAGATTGCTCAATGTGTAAGTACTGGTCATCGTGGTGTTCTCTCTTTGTCTACATGGTACTAACTGGCCAAATAAGCAGGACAAGCATCCCCGGACCAGGCTTCCGAGTTTCCAGATGTCCAACCAATATAGAAACGAAACAAGATTGGGAATATATCGTATCATATCTGTTCATCATGGGTGAGCCTTGAATTTACGTGTACGTACGCGGCTCGCCACATCACATGTACGTGCCCAGAAAGAACTCAAGAAGGTGGGTGTGAGTATGTCGAAACAACATGAGGATGAGGCAAAGTAAGCTTTATGACGTCTTATCGTGATCGTGAATATAACCGTGTAACGAGGTGAATTGAGTTGAGGAAGATGATCTGTGAAAGGTTTGCTGAGATGAATTATGTAGTGACGACATTTGCACACTGTGATAAAGCGCAGTTGGGCTTTTCATTTCCTTAGCCCGCGGCGAACATACAGATTGATAAAGCGTGTGCGTACACGATAGTTATTCACAGTGCGTACTCATCGCAATATTTACTTATTCACAGCGATAATCACATAGACAGCGCCGACGTTTCTTCCACTGTATAGAATCCAAATCCCGTATCGTAACCTCCAAACACGTTTCGCCAAGGGTCCATCCGCCTCTTCCCCCTCTCCGTCTCTGCATCGTCCAGACTTCCCATCCCGGAGCCTTCTGTGGCGCTTCAAACTTTGTCAAATTCGCCGACAAACCTCGGAATATATCACACAAAGAATCAAAGTTCCGCATATGAACTCCTCTGCTCCCGTGAGCTGTGTAGCAAATAGATAACTCAACATCGACCGCGGAGGGATAGATGCAATGAACAAGTAGCTTGAGCTTCTTAAACTCGCCAACGGTCCAGGCCCCGATCCACCTGCGAGACAGGTGACAGAATATGTACAAAGAGAGCTCGTTCTTCAATTCTTTCAATTCATTTGGACGAACTCGATTGAATAGCCAGCCAGCGGGGCCCGAACTTAACCTTGAACTCTATTGTATGTTGAGTCTGATCTTCCGGGTGACGAGTGGCGAGTCGGAAGGTGACATAGCACCGTACTGTACCCAGAGCGATCTGCGGGAAAATGGTGTACGTTAACGTGTTTACGCCATTGCATGCGCACATAGCTTGTGGTTTGGCCCTCGTGAGGCTGAATGGATATGCATGTGCGCCTCGGTGCGGAGACAGAGTGCTCAATCATCGCTGCAACTGGTCACGGAAAGCAATTGAGCGTACTCGCCGTTCAATCAATTGAGATTCTGCATAGTAATACTTACAATACTGGGAGCTATAGAGGATGAGTGGAGGCAATAAGCTTAAACCAGCCATCCTCGCAAACACATGATCCTGATGTCGGCCAACGAACTCTTCTGTTATGGTCATTATCTACGGAATCTATGGCCCGCAATGTACGCACGCGGGCAGTGAGGAAGTGCAGTTTGTACGACACCGCCATCCGACCAATCCATGCAAGGCGCGTACATATCACCGAGCTTTTCTGAATCGTGGCCGCCAGACGCCAGGGTCGTCCAGTGCAACCGCGAGTTCCATGGATCGCGGGGCTCGGCCCAACTTACCAGTAGCCCCACTGAAGCCGACCAAAAGCAGAAGCATCCCATCAGAGCATGGAATTCGCGAATTCGCGAAACAACTCAGAGGCAATGAATCGCGAGAAGCACTGTAGGACGAACGCCCAGGGCCGGTGCGGGGAACTCTCCTTAACCTTAAGACATGTTCAGCCTCAAGACAAGTCAGAACATGGTGTAATCAGCGAAAACATCGAGTCGTACCTTGCACGTAAGACCGAGCAGACCGCTCATTCAGGGCACAACATACGGGCCAACTCGACGCCTGCCTGCGTGTGCAGACCTCGAACAGGGATGTGTTGTAATCTTCGCCCAGGCACAAGAACCTTGCAATTCATTCAATAACGAAGAAGCATCGGGCGAACTTATACGGCTCCAGAGCCTGGAGTCTGGACATACCCAAATGCAGCAAGGAAGGGAAGGAGATATTGTGACATGATCCGTCACCCTCAACGGACAAACGCATGCGCACATGCAGGAATGGACCCATCAAAGGAAAACGGTAACGGCGCTCGCAAGAATTTCCCAGCTTCGTTGCATGCACCTTCTTCCCGAATACGAGCAGGGAATTCGAAGACTGAGCGTGTGCGGTGCGATGGTACAGAACAGTGATTCGGGTTCTCCGCGCTGGGTGAGAAAGAAGGCGGCGCATCGAGCTCGGTGACGGATTCTGTTCATCGAAGTTCCGAGTGAGAATGGCAATTGTCTTTCCTAAATTACACACTCGAGTAGAGGTGCCATGATTGTGGCTGGATCCCGCGGCCGTAGTGGCCGTAATAGGAAGCGAATCCGGAAAGAGCGACTTGCAGTGGCGGTCACGGGCGCGGTCAAGGTACCGATCCTAGGGCCCCCACTGCAATTCAGCCTTAGCACAGGTCTTACAAATTGCTATGAGCCTGTAGAGCGGAGGCTTTATCGTATATCTTCTTCTTTTCGTGGTAAGAGAAAGCTTCCCAGCTGATTCGTGGATTCAGACCAGGCCATTGTTCGGCTTCGGGAAGCCTGGGACACACGCTCCAGGGATATCTATCTATGAATATACTGGGGCGATAGAGAGCATGAGAGCTAGATCTAGAGGAGACCCACTGGAGCAGCCACTAGCAGCATCTCTCTTTACTAAGTCGCGGAATAATCACCCACCATTATTGTGCATCTTTGCCACCGCTTCCTCCTCTCTACTTCAGATCAGTATATCCCTATCAAATGCATAATGAATCTGATTCTCCGAGAGCAAGTCTAACAACCAGCCATTGTGTTAGTCTAGATCTTCAAACAGTGTACGTATACGGGGCGTCGAGTACTTACACCAATGCCACTTTCCTCGCGACCTTGCGATCCTTCATTCATGCAATGGCTCAGCTCTACAATCGGTCACTGGCGCCGCGCCCGATCGAGATAACGAAGTGAGGCAGGATTGAGAGTTTGTTCAACAAAACTCGGGGCTTGATAGAGAGGGTACGCGAGGAAGATAATGGACCACAACGAGGACATGTACAATGATGACTCCTCGCACCCCCGTTTCGTCTCCTACCACGAGCGTCGACGTTCAGGTACTGAGTCTGCAGGCTAATCGTGATACAAACCTACACACACTGTTCGAGCGTGCGGTGGCTGGATAGCAATATCAATGCGTAAGAGATCAAAGCGAAAAGTTTAGGGAATTAGAATGTCGATGTGGGTCATCGACCTGCCAGTGTCACGACCGCTGGCTGATGCGCGAGAGGGGCGCTAGAGTCGTGATGGCGAAGCGTCATTCAGGCACACCTGTCCCAAAGAGGCAAAAAGGGCGGGAAACGTTGATTCAATCGACGTGACGCTTGGGAAAGAAAATCTCACAGGGTAAGCGCAAGCTCTGTACGCCGAGTCTCATCATCGTGACGGACGGAGGTACGGGTGAGTAAGGTACATGCAGTGATTGCATAGCGCGAACGCAGAATTTGAGCCACCGCGAACGTTCATTCGAAGAGACGGTGTTTTCAAACGTCCTTCATTCAGGTCGCTTACAAAACTCAAACTTTAACGAAAATCTGCCGAACTCTATTCTATATTAGTATGTACAGCTGTACAGGATGACAGTGTACTCAGGTACCGTGCAGAAATCCTCACACAGTACGTTCCTTGCTCTTGTTCCGTCTTTGCATCGTCCTTTCAACTATGAACTTACTCACGATTTATATTTACAGCTCATGCGCAATGGCCAGAGGAATCATGATCTCGGGCTGTGCGGCTCTCTTTCCAGCCCAGTCCATCCAATCATCCATCCATTCCAGCGTCCCGTCTCCCCGTCTCCCCTCCCCCCCGTTTTTTCTCTATCGAAATACGTACAGAGTTCAAAACACTTTACGCCTCACCACCAAAACGAGTTACCTCTCGCTAGGCTGCTAACCTCCGTCTTCCATGCATCCACCCGTGGCTGCATGACTCCGTACATGCACTGTGATATCACCATATGATCCACGGACCGCGATTGCAAAGGACCTCTAGGAAAGTCCAGAACAGATATGCATTCCCGATATAGACGACGATATCAATGTATCAACCTCCGTACAGGGTCCTCTGACTACCCTCTATGGCAATATTCGTGCAGGGTCGCACTACGAGCAAGCATCATACGCATATGTACCCCTCCATAATTCACGGGAGCGTCTTCTCACCATGCACCGTGTCAGAAGGTGAAGAGGGGACGCACGTGTCGAAATTTCGCTCATTACGCTCATTACGACATATAGTACTAACCCGGCTCCCCTCGTTAGGTCCCCTCCAATTAAAATTTAATCCAACTGTGAATATACGTATTTTCTAGTAAGTAGCCTGGGCTAAGACCCGTGCAATAAAGGTAGAGGAATTTTCTGACGAGGGGTTTCAGGTTCTAGCCGCGATTCGACGCCGTTACGTTCCCACTGGGATTTTCAAGTTGCCAGTGCTTGTGCGGTTCAAGTGGCCACCACTTTAACACTGTTACCCGAGTCGATTAGTGTTGTGAGGTGTTGAAATTCTGACACGCCAACATCGCAAATCGACAAACCTTCAAGCCACTCGCGTACCATAATATTTTCCAAGTCGCATCGAAACCAAGCAAACCCCGAGCCCAGCGCCCCGCCCACACACCGCGCACACCAACAAATAAACCGAACACCGAACACCTGCGATTTGATCGTCGTCCTACATGTAGTTAACCTCGCCCGTAGTACCGTAGCGTACATTCAACCCAACTTTGACCCCAGCCTTGAGCTAACACACTCCGACTCGAGACTCGGAGTCTTGGCACGATATCACAACCGAGCCCGACGAACGTCGGTACCGCTCGACAGCCCACGATCGGGTGGGGTGGGGTGTGGTGTACCTGAAAATGTCCAACCGTCCAAGAAGTCGGTGATCATATAATCGGGTGGCGTCGACGTCTATGTATCGCTTACCTGCTTACCAGAGACGAGCTTACGACCCTTACAGTGCACATTCGATCGTATCGCAGACTGACAGAAGTACAGTTGCGGACAAGCAAACTCGACTAATTTGGAAGCCGCCAAAGACCGAGTTTTGCAGCGCCCGGAATTCGTGG
>JAXQGN010000179.1:0-51130 GCA_037039805.1 Irpex sp. M6601 | reverse complement strand
TGGGTTTTGACTGATACAGAGAAACGAGGTTAAGCGCTCTGCACGACGATGGCGTCTAGAGCAAGCGCCGGAAAGTGTCAAAGCCCACAAGCCAGATTCACATGTTAGCCAATGGTTGCTCGCTCCGCTCGCAATCAACCCTCCCTCCTCCATTCCAGGGTTGCTCGAGTTCTTTTGTCCCTTCTTCTTCTGTCTTCTGCTTGCTACGCTACTACCTGTTGTCGGTTACGTCGCATCTACAATCACTGCAGTTGTAAAGGCTCTACTTTCAATACGTACAACGCGCTCCTCCGCCGTGACTTGCTTCTATTCATTAACACACACCAAGCTCCTCCGGCCGATTAACTACGACACTAAACTAAACCACATCAACTAACCTCCGCGGACATCTACTCTACTCTATCCACTTCAATATTACAAGGTTTCGGTCGTACGGTTTTCTGCGTGCATCCGATCCTAGACTATGTTGCAAGTCGCTCGGCCGGTAGATGAACACGCTGACCACTCCAAGCACATACCCCCGCACCCGCATCCCCCTTCTCGATTGTGCTATGATGACAAAGGCTACTGTAAATGAAGAAGTCACTCACTGTGCGCTCTTTCAACAGCACGAAACTGAATGAATGGTGCGTCTATCCAACCGCCCACCTCACTAAGCCAGATATCTCGTTACGTTGACGTTCCCCCGCCTCTTCTGTCTTCTTCAACAACCGTCATACCAACTTCTTCAATAACCATCATACAGAACAAAGACATACCTGCTATGTACAGCGAAAGAACACACCACTCACAGGGGAATCATCCCCGATCGAACATCACATCGGGCTCCCTCCCCTCCAATTCACTCAACTGTAGACTCCCATCGCGTCTACGGCTCCCTACGTCTCTTACCAAGCAAATCCCGGGGAAGCACACTCGATATCGCGATAATGGATGTATCAGATGTAGTATAGCAGGTACGATATCCCGAAATACTGACGATCTTTGCTACAGATGATAGCACCCGTACCCGCTCGAGGTCGTAGCGACCGTCCGGGGATGTGCGAAACCTACATGGATGAAGACGCGGGAAGTGCGAAACCTTCGAAGATGCTCACACTCAAAGACGCACGGCCGAGACGGGATTGTACTGTGAGTGAGGGAGGGAGGTTCGGAGGCGCGGTGCGATTCCCTTTTCCTTTCTCTCCTTTTCTTCGTGGCGTGGGCTTGGAGTTTGAAGCTGATGATCTCCGTCACCTAGACGAGACGATACGGTAGACTTCGGAGCTCGCGGCTAAGGCTGAGGATTACCCCCTCATCGCATACTGTTGTATCAACGTTATAGGTACGAACACCCCCGGCCCCGACGTCCACGCATCCATCCCCCACGCATCTTCCCGCCCGTTCATCCATCCGTCCATCCGTTCTGACAGCTCTATCTCGTCACAATCTCAATCAACACCCGCCTAACGTACGTATCATCCACTCGTTCCGCGCCCGACGAGAAAGACCCACAGGTAGACAGCTCCGTGATCCATCATCCCTCCCATCCCGTTCCCACTCGCTCACCCATCTCTTCTGTGTGCCGTGACTTCCTACGTGCGGGTGCCTATCATCAGTAAAAGCGTCACTTCGATCCCGTCTTTCCCGTGTTTCCCGTAGGCCATCTATGAATGGATGGGTGAGTGACGATATCCGTGAATGGTGAGTGACGATCTTTCTTTCGCGTGTCGTTCCCGAACGGCCGTACGTCTCTATTTCCAGTTGACGATGGTCTCTTTGAATTCATGATCACCAACTTGTAAGCATACCAAATGATTAGAACGGTCCTTGTGATTGTGTAGTCGTAGTCGTCGGGAATATCATGCTTATTGCCAATGTCCAAGGATCATCGATCATCGACCGCACAGGCCGTCTCGTATACAGCACGGCGTACACTCCCGTACTGCGAAATCAAATACATACTTTCCAATAAACTTGGCCATGACGCACCGACGTCCAATTGAAAAGCAAGAAATGCCTCCGCTGCCAGTGGTATGACATCGTCGTAGGCCTTCATAGGCCTTCCTCCTCCGTGTCTGTTCTATATATACACATAAACTATACCACCACGATCATTGGCTACTGGCTCCTGGCCCCTCTACTCTACGCAAGACTGTGAATTTGGTTTTCCATCGGGAGCCCGGGTCCAACGCCCTTCATGCAGTACGCAATTCAATATGCGGGGTTGAATTCCATATTCAAGTTCATATGATACTCTGTATGTTGGGATGTCGGTTTGCTGGCCGGGGAGTGCAGGGAGGTGGAGTGGGGTGAGGCGCAGCATGCAGTCAAATTCGGAATCAAATTCATTCTCGAATGCGACTTCGATGCGAGGATCGTCGATCGTCGTATTTGGTCATGACGCGTTGTCGGTTAAGTACTTATTGCTCTACTGTCTACTCGTTATGCTACTGCGCGTCGTAGTACGTTCTGGCGCATATTAACCTAGGCCTGAGACACTGAAGATTTTCGGTTTCGTCAGGGTCTCCTGCTAACGGTCGCACAGCGGACCATAACTTCACGCACTTTTCACCCTTCGTACTTACCGCACAACGACCAATCCCATAGCCTCTCAGCAAATTTTCCTCTCTACAGCTATGTACTCCGTACGTAAGTAACCTCCCTATGAAACCCAACGACCAACGCACAAATTTGATAGGATGCGGACTACCATCTCACATCCCCGACGGTCCCATGTGGCTCAAGGCCTAGAGTTCACATTTCGGAAGCATTTCAGCTGTGCAGTGAAAATTTAGACGAGCGATAGACTTTGGTGGGTGTGGTGACGCGGTAGGGGCCTGAGCATGCGGAGGGCGGCAGGGTTGGAGGCGTAGCCAATGGGGGTGTGATGCTTTGGTTTTGGCCGGGACCGACGAGGTTGTTGAGGATGTGGCCAGGAGGGTTGGCCAATGGTGAGTGGGTACTTTACGTGTCATACATAGACAAAACCAGCAATTATCTTTCTGCTCGACTAGACGTTTTCCGTAGTTCTCGGAAACCACTCGCAATGCGTCGGCCAGCTGAACAACACTCACCATCGAAGCTAGTCCGAGTCGAGGCACCAGCATTCTCCTACTACTAACAACGCCAGTGAACTGTCGAGCTCACCTCGACTCGATTCGTTCACAAAAGCTTAAAAGTGGTAGTAGCTATTGTCGACTGAGAGGTTCTAGGCCCCTCATATTCAAGCTTCCAATCATTAATCAGGCCTCTTCCATAGAAGGGAGAGTCGTATGTGGAAGACAAGGGTGAGGTGTGAATGGATTAGCCTACCCACGATTGGACGTTAAGTTGAGTTGAATTTGATGATGACGTCGCGATGTAACAACAGATGAATATTTTGTGTGTTTCGTACTACGGGTATTCCAGTGTGTCTTGGGCCGTAGTGAGAATCATGCGTATCCTGGTTCTGTTCGTTGATTCTTGGAGGAGGCGAGTCTTCCCGACATTCAGTCTGTGAGCGTTCAGTTATTCTCATCGAGATGTCTGAACAAGGCCAGCGTCCAGTAGTGTGCACCTGTACCTATTGATAACGGATGGTCCCTTCTACAGGCTGATAAGTACGTTGGACGAGGTACCCCAGCTAAGCTGGTTCTGTACTGGTTTCATTTCCGTGAAGACCGGACATCTCGCCCGACGGGGCGCGACCGTATCGTCGATTCGTGGCGTACAAGGTACGCATCAGCACTAGTTCGTCGATCGGGGGTTGCTGTCGAGAAAAGTATACTTAGGAAAGAACTTGTCGGCCGTCGGGGGCCAGCAGGACTACCATAGACATCATGTAAGTGCGCATGTTTATAAGAAGTATCACAAGTCGACGAGGCATTTACATACCTCGTACCGCGACGGCCGAACGATGACCTCAATTAACACAGTGACTCGTCGTCGTCATACCCAATCATCACGCACCGGCTGCTTTCAGGATGCAAATGAGGAGATGGAAAATCGAGGGTATAACCCAAAAGTCTATCTCATTGGACCGGGTCCGCTCCCTCTCCTCCATCATTTTGCCATCATCGTCAAATCGTATATCGTCCATCAACCACATCGTCCATCGTATATCGCTGCACGATCAGTAGGTTAAAGAAAGTTAGTCTCTTTGATTTTGAAACGTACCCACAAGTCGTCGAGCCTCGACGCGTCCATTTCGTTTACTCGTCGCAAAGAGGCAAAAATTTACTGTGAGTGATTGGAAGTTCGTACCGTTCGCCGTGGTACTACCTCGTTCGCCTATTCAAAGCATAAGGATCTACGCTGAACAGCAACGTCGTCAGCGAGGATCCCTACGAGGAGAGACGGACCGTACTCCTACTTACATCGCCCGTCGCGAGCTGTTGTCCCTATGCACATGCCTCACTGTCATATCACATGTTGTGGCGCCCCGCTGTCGCAACGATGGACGGTCTCGAGCGAGTCTCCAGATATGGGGTGCGAGATGGCTGGATAAGGCCCTACAAGCGGTGTTCAGTCGTCGATAGCGTATACAAACGAGCGAAAGCCACCGATTGCGTTGCAAGATGCGGCGTTGGGATAAACTTTGGTTTGTAGGGCCTGAGGCTTTGTGGGCGGCGCGTGGATAGGTACGGGGCGGGGGTCCCGACGCGTCGATCATGAGTTGAGCAGTCTTCGGCGAAAATGACGCATCTTGTTACTGGACGGAATCTTTTTGTACAGAGTCCCTGCAAAACGATGAGTGAACAAAAATCAAGCAACTAGACGGGGAGCACGAACTGGATGAAATCTCCATTCTTTTCGGAGATGGCGTTGAGACTGCACGATGTCAAGCTGGATGAAACCTAATTTTCTGTAAACAATACTCGTATCATTTTTAGCCTAGTAGTAAGCTGCCCCTTTGTATAATAAAAACCGTGCGCTAATGGTGCACTAAGCTTCGGACATGAGTTCGTAGGCGTATCAGTTGAATACACCACCGTGTTCAGCTGTTAATGAATATTCATCACCGAGTATCCACAGCTCGATCTCGTGAAACAGGCTGTATTCCATGTACGTCAAGGGCGAATGCGACAACCGCGACCTTAGCTCGTCTTGCTCCAAGGCACTCCGACCTCACATCCATGACCACTGGTCCCGACTGTTGTAGGTAAGACCCCGCCCGAGAACCTAGAAAATAATATGCTTAGTACTGTGAGGCCTAAGGCAGGCCTACTCCGAGGTCGCCCCGACATAAGCCAGCCACCATGTCGACTAGCGTGGCGGCCGTGTTCTGGTTACGAAACAGGCTTTCCCCACAGCGCCCAGAATATATTCCAGATCACAGCTCCCGATGCGCCCAAGGCACGCTGTTAACTCCTGGTTGTCCCGACATACCAAATGCGGACATAAACGTCGCTTCGGACGGGCCCTGCCGATCTCTTCTGGCTAAAAGATCACCGTCGTCATTAGCGCGCTCGGTAACCTGATCCATCCAATACCGGGGCTTTCAGTTTATCAGACATTTTTTAGCCAATGAGAGTAAGGATGGGAAGCATGTGAAGAATAAGCGCCTCCGGTGACTTACGCCCTCAGGGGCGTGTCACAGGTTGCCGAGGAGCCAATCAAACAGGCGAAATGAACGCCCGATAAGGCAGGAGGTGGCCCGCTATGGGTGTGCGTTTGTTGGCCTTGTGCTCGTCGTTACGTTGCAAACGGGAGGGTCGCTGCTAAGCGAGAGCCAGTCCAGTCTGCTGACGTGCTGTGATCATCTGGAACTAACGGCCTTTACTTTACTGAATTGTGTTTAGCTTTCGGTTAGGTTTTGGGTGCGACCCCAACGGGCGATTGGCGGGATAAATCATGTCTAGACCCCCTCTTCGTTCCTTCTTCGTGTTTGTGGATCCGTAGAGACGTAATGAACCGAAGGGGCACGTTATTGAAGATAGGGGAAATGATGTCGTGAGCTGCAGTAAGTGCTTCATGCGACGTCTGTAGGGGAGTGGGAAGAGCACTAACTACAAGCGTGCAGGTCCATACCTGTCATCGTCGTTTCCTTACGTGCACGAAGTCTTCGACGAGAATAGAGGCACGCGAATTGGTATTCCCGACGTAACATGCTTCATACAGCACGCCCAGCACCGCGCGAGTACGCGAATCTCGCTCACGGCAAATCAGCATCCACTTGTAAGCACTACTACTTATCTACACGATACGTATCACTGTAGATCGTCTTTGACTTCGCTGACAGAAACCTTTGGCCTGTATTGAACAGCAGTCGTCATCAAGAGGTTGCCGTTATCCCCACTCGGGCTTCCTCATTTCTCGCCGTACCCGCAGAATCACTGCATATTTACGGCGGCGGGAGAAGCGCAGACACTGCACGTCCAATAAAGTATGTGGTAACCACTTCTTCCATATTCCATATTTCCCGTGGCGGATTATCTTGACGCGTATAACGGCGTATAATATCTGGATAAGTATCTGGACTTGCTGAGGTGGAAGCTGCTGGTAAGCAACGCAGTGCGGTCTCGTCTCGTCTCGACATACAACGCTAACGACATTGCATAGCGTAAGGAGAAGCTCATCCCGACGATTACTACACGACTCCCGCCCGAAACCATATCTTATTGCCAGAATCACCGTACAAGCGATCCGTCTACCCCGCACTCACGCTTATACGATGCACTGCACAAGGCGGTACAGTACACTTTCAAACGCTTCTCACCCCGCAACTGCGGCCGCCGACGCCTCGCTGAAGTGTGAACTCTCTCACCTTGTGGGCGAACAACCGCGGAAATCCGATCGGCGTGGTGTGGGTAAGTGTCGAGTCAGCGATTGGACCTGTGACTGCGTTCGTGAGCTGCGGAGATACGGTAGGGTATTGCGGGGTAGCATATTACTATGTGGAGGTAAGCACTCGTAACTAATGCTATATGTTCTAGGTAAGTTACTGAGTATAGTGCGCAGAGACCGGATATACATGCGCCTCGAAGTTGACAGATACCCGCCTATCTGGGTATGCAACACCCGTTCCGCATCGGCTGGTACTCTCAGACACTCACGATAGGATAGGCTCGCACCTCCAAGTTCAATACGGACGATCAGTATTCAATACTCATGTTTGCGCCAATGAGCGGCGGCGGCGGAGGGCGCGATTATAAGAAGTCATCATGCGCCTCTGCGTTGCATTGGCATCAGCATCACTCGTACTTGGTAGCGGCTCGCCACAAGATGAACGCTACTCCTCCATATACTATCCTATCACACTCGACGAACGCCTGCCCAATGAAACGTCTGGAACAATTACGGACTCACAGAAATAGGCACCTTGCACCTTGCCAACGGCCAGTGATATCTGTTTACGCGCTGACCTTGCATGTTAGCAGACGTTCAGTATATCAATCTCGCAAAGTAACAAAGTATGAATGTGTGACGAGGACTTACTTACTTTGCATCTGCAACAGGACGTTTCATTTCGATCGACAGCGGACGTCCACGCGTCACGTTGGAACACTGCAGTGCGGGGTACCGGGGTACGTACTGACTGGTCGACGAGTGATAGTGCACAGTCACTGTAGGTCGTCAGCGATACGCTCGGCTCACTCACTTAACGCGAAGCTATTCGATTGACTGCGGCGGCGCCTTCTTTGTTCCAGACCTTTGACTTCACATCTACACTGGTAATTGCAGGAAGTATGCAGAAATCGTCGGAGAAGAGAAGCGCATGAGTACAGAAAACCTGGGGTAAGTCAAGATAGAACAGGTGATTGCCTCGTCCAAGAAGCGTTCTCGAAGCGTGAAGTGTCGTTCAGTAAGCATCGGATATTGACAGGTCATGTCGATGGGGAAGAAGACAAAGGAAAGCTCGAGAACTTGTACGAGCTTCAGGGCTGAAAGGAAGAGAGGGTAGGTAAGTGATCACCCAATCACTACTTACCTCGTTCGCAAATTCGACTTTGACAGCGATTTTCTGGGTTGAGTCTCACGACGTTCTTCCTTCCGTTATCGCAAGTCACGCGCAAGCGAGTCTCGACTCGTTCTCCAGAAAACAAAGCAGATCGTGGTAGAACAAACAACAACAGGAACATAAATAAGGAGTAAGTTATAAGTATTGTATGGGGAAAGCGCACCTGACCCTGTCGGGGACGCGTTCGTGAGCGTGAGGATTGATAGGCCTCGCTAGGGATACGGTGATATTGCATTGATGTGCAATGTACACAGCCTAAATGAGTATCGTATTTGACGACTAATTGCAGGAGTTATCACTGAGCCTGTGATGTCGACCGCTTACCTGCCATCGATCGTCCTATGCGATGCTACACGGAGAGCGTGGCGTTCCGCCGCCGTTAGGCATTGTCAGCGGCGTCGGGTTTGTCGGGACAGGCCTCGAGTTATTGGCTACTTCCTATGTGGGTATGGTCAGGTAGAGCCTGAGTAGTCGAATAAGATTGCTTTAGGATAGGATAGGATACCTCACCGAAGTTACATGTACAATACTCGCACTTAGCGATAAATCTCAGGCATGTCAATGAGACAGGTACTTAGCACATACCTTGCCATCCTGTACATGCCATAACCGTAGGGTTCAATCCTATAGACCCGGGGGCGATGCCCACTTACACATTCTACTGGGTTTGTTCAGGCTGTGAGGGTACACGGGAAACCCTCCGTACGGTAGGCTGTGGCGCTTAGCAATGCAGTTGAGCGCTTGATCACAGTTACGGTCTGACGACTCTTGCACAGCGACCACCACGGCAGACGTGCGATCTATAGCAAGCAAAGTTCGCCGAAACCTACGTGCATACGTTCTCTAGACGAAGACGAGACTGTGAGCGGGGAAAGGCCGTTGAGGCAATGCGAGGTGCGTGTGTTCGAACGTGCACCGCCTGAGTCGAGCCGGTGAGTGTGAACCTTTGGTGCTTCGTGGTAACTTTAACTTACTGTACGTGCTGTGTATAGACTAGATTGTACGAGAGCCCTTTGATCCTTTCTGTGTACCTGTACATGTCAGTGAGCCGCGATGTGACATGTCATTGCAAGCCGAGTACGTTAGGTTCGTGCATATGTTTTCCGAATGCTCCCAATGGCGGTGGGACATCACCAGTTTGAGTTCAGCTGTCGATGTCCAATTCCAAGGTCAATCTTCCATGTACATGTTCCTTGGATCAACATTAATTAGAAGTGAAGAATCTGTAGCTATAGATGAGGGTGCTCCAGGTACGTGCTCACCTTAAGCTTCTCCTGTGGCCCCTGTATGTGCCGTCTTCTGCTCCCAATCCCTCTTTAAACTTGCAGTTTGAATTGCTAGCTACTTATACATGTCTATATAGACATAGATATCTGGACAAACATCGTCGATCGACGCCACGAAGAAGAAGCACGATGAACGTGCCCGTGCCAGGGTGTAATTGGACCCGGCCATCCGTGACGTCCTCTCAACTTCCTCTTTCGATGTACCAAACACCTTTCTCGGTTGCGCATTAAACCGTGCGACATCGACACGCGCCGCAGAACCGAACGTGCAAAGCTTACTGGGCTATCTCGGACCCGCCCTCAGAGAACGTTCACCGAGACAATTATAGAACGTCGGGATCTAGTAGTCGGCTCGCCTACAGTGTACACTTATCTTCAACTCCAACCCTCGGGATGCAGCGAATTGAAGCTAACAACTCTCGAACCTCTGAACCTTCTCCCGAGTGTATGGACCAGCTTATCGGCATCACCATGCTTGTTCCGCCTACGGTGGTCAAGTAAGTTTACTACCATTTCGATCTTGCGAAATCTCCTGCTTATGTCGATGTTTCGAGGTTATCAGTATTTCAAACGATAAGTGTACATCGTCGTGTTGACTCGAGTCAACTTCCCGCCGGCAGTCCGACTGCACCTAGAGCCTAAATGCCGTCGTCGGGTTTACACTGATCAGTAGGTGATAATCTTCATCGTTCTCATATCGTATGCGCCATCGTTCAATAACCTCGTGGCTTCCACTACCAATCCTCGTGGTTATCTCGCCCTCTCCATTTCTATCACCCCCCTCATCGACGTTATCGACTTATATCGATGAGCACGATCTCCTCTGATCTCCTGTCAGTTATCCCGAAGATCGTCCCCACAATTCGCCTGTCCTTCACTCATCTGGTCCAGTCAGAAAGCAGCGATTCTCGATGAGCTGATCCCTCAATCGAAGTCACAGAAGCCTGGCGGGCCGCCACTCAGGAAGGTTATCGATTCGATTATCACCCGAAAGATTTAAGATGCGAAGAGGGGAAATGCGGGGAAGGGGTGGGGGCGATCGGAATCTGCGGAGAGCCAATACGGAGCCGACGTGCTCGCCACCTGTGCTGAGACTGAGGATGCGCGAGCATGTGGGGAAGAAAGTCGGAGGCGAAGAGAAAGACATTTTGTCGAGCTAGACTCGAGTTCTTGGATCTCATTGACGAGACGATAAGTCCTGTTTTGTCGTCTGATTCGATAACCTTTACTATCCAACTCTAATGTCTTCTTTCTGTGTAACTCGCTAGCCACTCCCGCAACAAAAACTATATATCGGTTCCAGCAGCTTAAGCTTGCCTCCAAAGCTTCTGAACTGGTGATATTTCACTATGCGTCATACGCATGGAGATCTCATACCAGCGAGGACACGCATATGTAGCGAGGGCGAGATCGTCGCAATGCGGGGTAATTGAATGGCGATCTACGGCAAGGGACGTCTGTATAGAATGTATAATACAAACTATGACAGTCTATGCAGCAACGGACGTCATGCACGACATGGCCGCTTCTTTCGCCTTCCTGGCACGTCATAGAAGACGAAGAAGCACCATACAAACAACCATGACAGACGTTCAAGCTGCTCGTGTTCGCGTGGTGGGCCTGGAAGAATTTCAAGTTCATCGAGATACATGTACGTACATCGTGCGCATGGTACCCCCGCTTTCGTACGTACACTTTCCTTTGCAATTGACCAATACGGCGCCGTCTCCGCTATTGTATCTCCTTTTGAGGCAGTCGTCGCACCAGCCGAAAATCCCGCATTGCAAAGTGCCAACCGATACCCGACGTCCCCATCTGTATTTCACATTTACCCACGGTATGTCGAAAACAGTGCGAGAGGCGATATATTGTGCACAGGATATTCGCAATTGGTGGATGCGCGTGCACGGTAGGTACGCACTGTCTGTGCTACAACGACATTGGACAAAAGGAGGTCCAATGGCGTGGGCGGAGATGACCGTGGGTTCAAGCTACTGAAAAGCCACCAATTCATGGCGAGGTACACACACGCGATCCGGGCACCAATATCCCTGTTCTCATATTCATCTATCGTGCACTGAGACAAAGAGATCGCAGAGTAAAGAGGTATACCCTTTGTTTTTGTCTTTCTTATAGCTTGACATCACACTAGTGCTTGCTTGCACTAAGGGCCCGGGGCAGGCTAGTGAGATCGCGAAGATGAAATGAACGTTGTTCTTTCAAAACGCTTTGACCGTACAATTCAAAGGCGGCACTAGTGCTACGACATATGCTACAGCTCGTGTACCTTCCAGCTGAGTTATGTTATGTTCCGTTTTGGACTTATGCATGCTTAGACTTATCGGCTCGTGGCCACGGGCTTGTCCTTTCTTCCTTCACTTTTGCACACCGTCACTGAGTGGCGACAACGGTACCTCACAAGTTCTGGAAACCTGCGGGCCTTTCTTCATGGACATGTGAGTACAGATCGACGATGACTGAGGTCAGCCACACAGCAATGCGGGTATAGTGACGTCATCGATACCGGTACCATTACAGCGAAGTTTGAGCGGGAACGATTACCGAAGAAGGGAATGAACAACTCCGCAACGTCAGCGTTCGATCCAGACTCTGGGCATCATGGACGCGAATTCCGATTGTTGCTGGAAGGTACGGTATCAGCGGAGCTTGTGAGGTTCTCGTAAGTATGTGGTCATGATCATGCTGTACGGTGACCGTGCCTTGCAGATGTTGATTATACTTACTCTCAAGGTCCATACAAGTACTAGATAACTTAAGTGATGCGGTTATCGTGCGTACGCAGTCGAAGGGACACACGACTGACCCTGCACTCATCTTAAATTTGAGGCAACCTCCCGCTCCTCCCAAAGACCGACGTAGACCCGACCAGCCTGAATTCAGAATTAGTGTATCACGCAGGGGTGATGCACGGATGAATGTATGCAAGGAAGAAGCGAACGGACTCGGACTCTGCGGATTTTGGCCGTGATTCCCTGCTCAATGGTCAGGTAGAGTTGAGATTGGGTGCGTTCGAAGACGAGGGACGTGCGGAAGCAGCTGTCCGGGCCTGACTCGGTGCTGTTTATGCAGATATGGTTTGGATAGTACACTTCCTGAGTATGATTACTTGTGACTACTACAGCAAACGCACTCCTCGATGAAGTCACTTGCTCGGTGTGCACCCCCATAATTTGAAGATCCCGCCCCTTACGTACATACAAGGCCAACAAAACACGTTCCTCGCTCACCATGCACATGCTTTCATAAACTATCAGGCTCTACCTAACGGACAAGGCCATTCCGAAAATACGAAACAAACGTCTCAGCAGTGCTTTTTAACCTATGAAGCTCTGGAACATCGGCAGTGGCGCCCAGACCGACCGACTCGATTCTGGCGGGGCGGCGACAAAGGACTCGACGGTTCTGACGGTGACCGGTGAAGATTGAGAGCAATTTTGTTCCTCCGCTGCGTGCAAGCTGTCTCATCCTCGCGTACCTCGCTGATATGAATAGCTCGCAGTGGACTCGGACTCTGGCCCATCGTGCCGAACGTCTCGTTATTCCATGGCCGTGGCCTGCGGGAGCCTTCGTCCCCGGCACGGAGCGGGAGTTGCCTGGCTATGAGCATCGCGAACTTGCTACGCCACGCTGCACACCAAGGTGTCACATAGAGTCTCGCTAGACCGCTACCTTATTGGGATCACTGGGCGGAAGAGGCTTGAAAACGTTGCGAGACTGGCAACGCGTGTATCAAGACAGTCACTACTCGACCACGTTTACCAGGTACCGTAAGTAAGTAAGTTACCGGTGTAAGTCTTCATGCAAGCTTCATGAGTCATGGCCTATGTACCCTTCAAGGTAAGAGTATTAGTAACATAGCACGGCTCTTGATAGAATGCCAGACCACCTGAATATGTGCCAACAATGACGCTAGAGGATAGTAGTGCAAATCATGGCTACTGCTCCAGCGAGTAGTGGAAGAGAGCGGTGGCATGGAGATCAGATGAGTCTAACTGGCAGGTGGCCTAAGGCTCCTCTAGGCGAGGGCTATGAGTTAAGGGATCTTATCCGCTTACCACTTATCCATGTCCTCGTTCGTACTTGTCCATGTCGATTAATGAACAAGATACGATGCTGAAAGGACCGGACCTAGACTGGGACAGTCTAGGAAGCAGAGAGCCAAAGCCCTAAAGAGCGAATAGAGGTCGTTTGCGCATGCGATGTAAAGTACAAAGAAGCGAAATGAAATGAAACTCACCGTTGCTCCACTTTGTGCGAAAGATAGACTAGGCTAGTCGTATCTACGGCGCAGTCGAGATAACGTCGAGAGTACACTTGCAACTACGGGTTTGAGGATTACCGGAGCGGATATGAAGCCTCATCACATCATCATCAAGCTTGGCCGTCGCAAGCACGAGATGGCAGTGTTAGACGTTCATATCCGCTCGAGGAGGACACATGTGTTGATTGGTATCACTGGAAATACCACTGAAGCACTGCCCAACTTGAGCTCGCATCGAGATATCATCCATGGACGGTGGCACATGCGCATGAATGGCCCAGTACCAACAATACGCTAACGCCATGAAAGGTTGCAACTGCGCTGACGGTCACGATGAGACTATACATCACGGATAGCACAGGTATAGTCAACTCACATGTAGCCCGCTGAGACATCATGCGCGTCGCGTGGTATAGTAGAGCAACTGTCAAAGAGGTACACTTTGATCAGCACGTACTTAGGCTACGATCGGAAAACCCCGACCACGGCACGTTAATGCCTCGCGTACTGATTACTGTATGATAGACTCGCTCCCCGATCCCAGAAGCTCTCCATGATGTGATTCAAGAGGCTCAGAGGAAGCGGAGGGAAGGGGACTGAGTGGAGATACCGATGAGTTCGCTGTACCTCGTTGTGTTCCTTGTTCCTGATCTCGAAAGGCTGAAAGAGTGGAGAGCTGAGAAAAAGGTACATATTCACCTTTTCATTGAGGTACTTACTCACTCTTTCATTGACGGGTATTGGGACCCAACAATCGTGAGCAGGGTGATGGAAGGGGTGCAATGCGGATGTATGTCGGAAAGGACGAGGGTGAGCTTGCCAAGCCCCGAACATAGCTACTCACTCAATTGTCTGTGCTTCATCGATGCTTCATTCTCGGACAACCGGACGATCATTGAACGTCATCTATTGGCCAAGAGGACAAGGCTAGTGACGGGACAGGAGAAGCACGTCGGCTTTCAAATCCCTCGAACGGGGAACCGTACGCCACCAGCACTCGGTGCTCATGCGCGTTCATGAGGGTCTAAGGGGAGGATGTGTCAGATATGACACATGTATAAGTCCTTGTATCAAGCATGGTCGATAAGTACTTACTGGTTCGGAGGATGGCGAAGGGTGAGTTATCAGATCGACAGCAGACAGTTCTATCTGACAGCGAGAGGTGTGGGCAGGCGTATCGCCGTGCGCCGGCCAAGATTGCAGCAGGTATGGTGTTTGAGCGTGCAGGCATGCGCGCATACTGAGATGTAATATGCCAGCTTAGGACATAGCTCCTAGGAGAGGAAAAAGAAGGGAAATCAGCGATCATAGGATGTCATACTTACCCATGATCAGACTGTCTAGGATATCAACGACGCGTAGATGCAGTCGTAGTTACATGACCGCTCAATAATTGAGAGACCGTAGAATACCACAGGATGATTGGCCAGGAAGCACATACCCCTACAAGACCTACTTAGTTCGTTATATTGAGGAGAATGCCCTTGACCCAGGTACTCACCCGTCTCACCTCCTAAGTACTCGGGAGACTGCGAACGCCGCGTGTACGACTGGATATCTTTGATGCGATTGGGCAGTGGTACGCTGCAACGTGATTATCGATGCACTGCTTCTCGTTGTCCTGGAAAGACTTGAAATGTTCATGAATCTAGACCACTATCTGGAATGGTAGATCAACCTGATTTCGCCATAGCAGAGCGGATTCCCTACCGCCTGCCTAAAACGCAGAAATGCATGAGAGCTTCGGACGCGGGTTCTGTCGGCCTTCCGGCACAGTGAAGGTAACTTGAAAGATACCCGTGTGTATACACGACATATCCTAGTGGATGGTTGAACGACGGACGATCCGGATGTCGGGCCTGTCGAAGGTGTAGATGAAGTGAAAGTTACTGTTTGTGTACCAACCGCCCAGCCATAAGAAGTCCTATATCTGTAAAACCTTGACAAAGTGACCTATCATAGGCTGCTAATCATAGGAGACGGACATAAGGTTTCGTAAAGACAGAGAAGAGGAGCACGGACTGGACTCGTGTTTTCTTGACGTAAAGAGAGCGGGTTGCCTGTACGTTGTCGCACTTCTTGTCATATACGGGAGACAGTAGGAGGCAGTATCGAGCGTCCCGACCAATATCGTGGAACAACGTCGAAGTTGTGTGCAATTTTTACGAAGAACGTGGGCTTTCTTATGTCAAACGTGGACTGAGAAGGCGATTATCCAGCTGTCTCCAGAGCTACCGCCTCTTGCTTTGCTCACCGATCTCACTCCGGACGCCCTGCAGGTGAGCATGAGCAACATTCGAAGGTGTTTGAGGATATATCGACCACTCTAGACGTTGAATACTTGGTCGAGACTAGATACGGTGACCAACTTAATCACCAGTAGGATTGTAAGTAGTAATCTTCCAGCTGAGCTTGGATAACTCACTTGACGACTTTCTCTGTATGGAGGCATGAAGATTTATGCTCAATATGCTGTATAAGTATGTTGGACTTTAATTGAAAAGCGAAATGTCAATCAACATGAGTGTAACAGGCAAGAGATATCAATGACCGCCGTAGCGAAGTCGGTTATTTCCTGTTTCGGAGGCCGACAACCTCGTCACCGTCATCAGCCGCCCTCGTGTTCTTCGACCACGACCATCTGCACAACTGTGGTAACCCTTGAGGCTGGATGGCTAAGTACAAGTACTCCTCGGCCGACGATGAACGAGGAGTGCTGTACTTGGGACGTCAGTCTGCATAGGTTCATTGGACAGACCGTTCGCGGAATCTCTTCCGTAAACATGGGCTAGACGTTGGCCGACAATTGATACATACGTACCTCACACGGCCCAGGAATAACCAAAGAAGTTTGTCAAACATACGGAGACATATCGCGCAACTTTCGGTATTGTAGGAACGTGAAGAACGCGTCCGCGGACTCGTATCGAGCTGCCGTACGTTTCTTTCAAAATCATGATCGTCGCGCGTTGGAAACGGTCAAAATGGTGAGCCTGCATACCAGTCTAACCATTCTTATGAACTTATCCTCACTCTTCTTACGCATATAAAACCACCGCTCCCGGGCGATAAGTACTGCATGAGCCAAAGAGTGCGTAAAAGCCCAAGGCAGCGGCATCTGGAAGGCTGAAGTCTAATTCACCGTGGCTTCGGTCATTCCGGTATAGGGTCCGCATGTTTAGGTCGCTGTTTACTGCGTGCTGGATGACCCTTCTCACGTTGACAGGGCCCAATACCTGCGCGTCGTTCGGGCTGAAGAACAGTTGAGCCTGCTGGGAATTTGACAAGTTTGATTCGATCCCGCCGAAACATTCCGACAGTGTATACTGCGACCGTATTGGTGGAATGCATCGCCAGGAAGTTGCTCTCTCAGGCAGTTGGCTCGTGATTGGACGTGAGAGGTTGCTTTCTAATAGGTCAGTTCATCGAATATCTACACTTCACGTACTGATCATATTTTCAGGCTGGTAGCTGACTATTACTTGCACCGTATTGTTAAATTAAAGTCTGCCTGTATGTATGATCATCACTGTTGCCGTTACTCAAAGTCTGAGTCCAGGATATGAGCTGATGCCATGTCGCTTTAGGCAAGGGTTGGTTCACAGGAAATGTCTCCGAGTGACTATGATTCACAGCCAGGATATGATAGGGTGAAGTCTCATTGGTCCGTGGCTCCATATCGACCGCGATGCAGCGTACAATATCGTCTCCGAAGCTGGTGACCCGTCCTTATGACCGACTGTGGGATCTCGACCTCGGTACGTTCAATGGTTTCAATGCAGCTTTAAGATCTCATCCCGCACTTCCAGCTGCCTCGAAGTCACTTCCCAACCTGAGGTCCCGTCCTATCATCACGGAATCAGTATCCCATGCAGGATTAATGGCCTTTCATGGGGAACTCTCACGTCCTATGGGAGCCTGAGCGGTTCAGAACCAGTATACACATGTCTATCAATGTTGCCTATTCCTACATCGTCCCAGCCACGAAGATTCTCCGCATCCCATGTACCATTCATCGGGACCGACACTTATCACTTGAGGATAAGTACATACTGGGCTTATCCATCTTGATGCGAAGCCCGAACCATCTATCCTCGGACGCAGTATAGACGAGGCAACCTACCCGCCTTGCGCACCGTCATACCGTGCGGCAGTTTCTCGGGCTCGGTTTTCTGGTGGCGTATTCGCACTTACGGCGTACATGCACGGTTTATCCTTCAAAGGCAGTCTATGCACATGCGATGTACCTTGTACTGTCCTCCTGAGCGGCCAGGTGGCCGCTCAGGTGGCAGCGCAACGGGTCTTGCTATCCGCAAAGGCTATATGCACATCGCCATACTCTTCGCAGTTGTACGAATGGCTTCACAATGATGTGAATGCGTTCACTAACTCGTAACTCGCTCGGCGATGCGTTTAGGTTTTACCTTCCAGTGAGTCATCGATCGGGCGACCGTGACGAAGAGCCTGAACTCATCCTCTTGATCGCGCACGAAGGCGCCTGGAGCTAATACCTTGTTACCAAAGAAGCCAGTCAGCAAGTATCCGCGGTGCTCTGATGGAGGGAACGCTGCGTTATCTCGCAGTTTACCGAATCGTACCGGACACCCTATTGGCAGCCTTAGGCTTCACAAGCTGGACGCTCGTCGCAATCTCCCATCCTCCGCTTCGGAGGTCGAGCCGCTCTAAGCGAAATCCTCATGCTACGTCCCCGTCGGACGCACGATACGACGTTGTGGCCATTCTACCGAGGTTGCGTCTGGTCTGACGCTGTACGATAAGCCGGCGGTAGGTGCCGATTTGATCATGCTCATCGTACCGCTCACTTTCAATGTAGGAGATTCATCCATGGACTTGGATATGTAGAAGTCCCTGGCTTGCACAATTAAGGCTATGAATGAATATTGCCATCACATGCCTTGTTGTCGACAGGACTGGTACTGAGATGATCAACATCTCTTGTTGGGAGGCCAGGGTGTGATGGCAAAGCGCTGTCTGATTGTTTCGCTCCTGCTCCGCGCAAGACATACTGAACTTGCATTATGGCATGGTAAGTAAGCAACTGTGTATGTGCTGTGCACCCTGCTGATTGTCGTAAGGATGACTAGAAATCCATGTGCTTTTGCCCATTGGACGGACAACACTTTCCCGCGGACAATTCAGTACAACTCTAACGGTCCTGCGCGGTCCGCCAGTATTCGCGAAGTTTTGCCAACGGTGCAGCTACTGTAGTCCTGGGTAAGTCAATTGTCAGTCACCCCACTAATCACGGACCAAGCTTTCAGACAAGCTTCAAGATACTCATTGACAACTTGTGGCGTGATAACGGACGTCTGGTCTTCACATGCATGGAAAAGCTACGGACGGGATGTCGACCGTCGGCCTGTGAATAACAGCATCGCCGCGATTACACACTGGCAGAACTCACAGACTCAACATCGCGCGTTTCCATAGGAAAGGCCACCGCCTTCCGTCGAATCAATTTGGACACTGGGATAAGTCCAAATCGGTCGTATCTGGTCTTGACTGCTCTGACTAAGGCTATCTCCGCTATGTACCTGTCGAGATACGCATGCAATGTCCAGTCGGGCGGTTCGCCAGGTCCGTAATGCATTCAGTATCCCCGTTCGTAACATCACTTGTAAGCCGTCGTTTTTCCCGACCCACGCGGAACGCTCACTTGGATGCGGCTGCTACCGTGGACTTCGTGGTATGTGCGCCTGTGGGTCCCGCTAGCAAAACTGAGTCTAGCTAAGCCTCGCGCGTCGAGCATACTTACCTACAGTACACTCTAACTCTTCATAATTCAGCAGACATATCTTGACCCTCATCTCACGTACGAACAGGCCATGCTCACCCTGAAAACAAGATGTTACCAGGTACCAAAGGAGTGGGTCAACTTCGGCCGTCTTAATCAAGCAATACTAGTGTCTAGACTATAGACACACCCTGCCGAATATTACGTTGCACGCAAGGGCGCCTTAGAGCATTGTCAAGAGAGTACATTTCGGGTTAGTGAATTTGATTGTGACTGATCCGAGGGGATTCTGTTGCAGTGTTACGACGTTGAAACAAGTGGCTGACCCAGCAAAACCGACTGGTCAGCAGACTCTACGAATCGACTGAATTGACATTGGGTTGAAGTCTGTGCCTATGGCCGCCACGGAAGCCCGTCTCTACCTCGCGTGCATATGGCCTCGCCGGTATGGGCCTATGTAACGAAACAGAGCCAGACCATGTCTACGTTGGCCGGAATGTATCTTTCGAAGGTGTTCTTGCGAGCTTATCACAGCATAGTGCAACTCGTCGGCCGACTTGTCGAGACTCTTGCTCGGTGGGGTACACTAGAAGCTCGGAAGCTTGCTCGCCCACGTAAAATACGACATGGCCTCTCACACCTACGGCTGTTGAAGACACGAAGTGTGCCTGTATCTCACGGGCACTGATCGTTTTAAGAACGATAGCAATAAATTAAGGTGAGTTTTTGCCTCTGGCTTCCATGGCTTCGTAGTGTAACCGAATGCCATCGGCCAATAGAAACTCTACAGCCGGCCATATGCACAATCAACCTACTACGAACAGGTATCGAACGGTGCTTCCATTGGTCGAGTTCAGCGGAATCGTATAGGAACTACCGTGGCCAGCTTTCTTGATCAGGAACCCCTTCGCAATTACTGTGTGTCTGTACGCTCACGATCATTGGGTGACAATCCTCACGATGGTCGTATGTTGCCTGAAAGCACTGCTGTCAATGCCAAACTCTATGTACAAAGTCCATATATCCGCCGGGGAGACTTCAAGGGTAAGTATGCCGCACATCCGTGGGCGCATATCGGTAATCCGCATTATACACGGCAAATGGCGTACTACTTACACTAGCGTGAAAGAACAAGGTGTTCAAATCGGTATCTTTGAGCATGCCACCATTCAATGCCACCCTCCGTCCACGAGGGGCGAGTCATTGAACGGTGATGCTTGTCAAGTAGACATTGATAAGGGGACCCTAGTCTAAACCAGACATGGTGTCTATGAATACACATCCCTGGTGATCCTACATAATCTCTGGCATACACCGCGGGGAATGATTACCGCAAGATCGCCGTATGGCATGGGAGTGACGATTGGGTGATGCAGGTGGACGATGTCATTGACGCAATGCGACACGAAGAATACAAATATTGATGCACTACCACGTAGTACGTAGCAAGCAGTGTTAATGATATGCACATGCGTATTGCGGAGGTCGTAAACAACACTGAGGACCAGAGGCTTGGCCTACCGAGGCGACATAAACGGTATATCACCGGTCAATTCATGGGGAAGTCCTCGAATGCACCCTGCCCAAACCTGAAGAAGCTAATCATACCGGCATCCACTGCAGCGACCACCACCATCTTTTTACCGGCCTTCAATACTGCAAAAGGATTAGTTCTGCGTGGCGCCGTCTGCGATGGTGGTGGCGTTGACGTCGTCCACCATGTCCATGGGGAAAGCCGACTGAACAACGACTGTTTGATGGCAGGGGTTGTCGACGGCGCGGGTAGGGACGATGGTGGCGTCGACTTATCCGGAATCAACGTTCGTCGTCGTGGTACCGGCGGAGGAAGCTCGGGGAGGATGTCGAAGAGGTCCTTTAGCTCAGAGAGGGATGGTACCGGAGTCGTCCGCGCACTGAAAGGAGAACAGCAGTTAGTTGACCGGTCAGACAGATGATGGAAAAGATCGGAATTCATACTTGATAACTACAACTGAGAAATCTGGAACCGGCGGTGCGGTTTTCTTGAAGGTGGTGGAAGGCTTGTAGAGATTGTAGAATATTTGATAGGGCGAAGGGGCTTCTGGTGGCTTGACATACAGGGGTACGTTATACCCTGAAGGCAGAAATCGTAGCGACTTGAATATCGATGCTATAAGGGTAAATGATTAGTTTATTGGAGTAGCGAGTGGTCCTAATCACGCACGATAGGTGATGTTTTGGTGTAACCATCGACTGATGTAGAGTGGACGCCACCAGTTGAATGACCTCACGAAGAGACTTGTTACACTTGCGAATGGCCAGGCAAGGATACGCCATATTCGCTTCCATGCACTCAAAGGCCCTTGAGCTTCTCGTAGCGGAAACGGTGCAGCAGCAGGGTATGCTTCTGAGGGAGAAACAGTCCTGGTAACCGCATAACCTAGCCGTCTAAGGTACGAATAGACCTGATAAGAGCTTGTCAGCGGAAGACTGAAGATAGCACTACAGTGAGCTTACCTGGTACTTCTCCAAGGTAAGGTCTTCTTTGCCAACCATCTCCGCGAATGCTTGCTGGACCGTCATAGGTGCACCTTCGACGTCCTCTAGACCCGGTGAAGCAATCGGTTCCGTCTGGACATCCTTCCAGCAAAACAACGATCCCCGTTCCACAAGATATAACGCTTCTTCGGGCAGCAACTCCAATCGTTTGTGAACCTTCTGCATGTCCTTGCTTTTACTCGTCTCCCTTCTAGATACGGAGTGTCCCATAGTGGAGAAGTGTATCCCCCGAGCGACCGTGACATGCGCGCGAGCAATCTCAGGATGCCAAACCGCGTAGCTCATGCTTTTACTGCAAAAGTATCAACACCTCGTACACTTGCCAAAGAATATAGCATTACTAACTTTGACGTAGTGCGTGTTGCTTTGAGTGCATCGAGCATAGCAGACCTCGCTCGATCCAAAACATGTCTTTGAAGACCTGATCCTCCGCTCACTTTCGGCTCGAAATCTTTCTCTCCTCGTTTGGGTATTACCGGACGAGCAGCAGAGCTACACATATGCAACCCCCATTAGCTGCAAAAACAAAAATATAGATTCACGACATTGTGAACGCACGGCAATTTAGTCCAGTCCGGTCCTTCATCTTCATCTCCAGAAGACTGTGCGTCGTCGTCGTCCTCGCGTCTTTCGTCAGACAGCGCAGTTTTAGTAACAAAGCTTGGTGCCTCTATGCTGTCATCCATGTTTCTCACCGTGCTTGTTGTGAATGGGAGCAAAACTTTATCGGAGTCGAGGTCGTTTGCAACGAAGCCACAATTACTCGCGAGTCAGTTATGTCTTGTTTAGCGCCAATAATTCCACAGCCAATCATCCAGCCGATCCAAGAACACCTCCAACGCAGGACAGCTCCACGATATTTACTGTGATAAAAGTGCAGCTGGTGTACAGGGTCTATACATTACATTTATTCACTATTATTTGTGTTGTTTGGGAGAGCAATGACGGACGGGAAGCAAATGTGCAACAAACTCACGAAACTCAAACCAAATAATACCAAGCAGCCATGAACGTTGTATGTTCAACGTACATGGCTGTCCCTTCTTTCCATAACCTGCACTACGAGACCTCCAATAAATTACAGCCATCCGCTTCCCGGTCATCAGTCGACATGATCCAAACTGGACTCAGGCGGAGGAGACGGCCTCGGACTCTGCCACAGCGTGAAATTGCGGAAGATTGCGCGCAAAGGCGAAGGCGAATGCGCAACGACTGGTTCTTCTGTGGGCACGCTTTGTACTTGAATGGTTCCACTGGGTCCAGCTATAGGCGACTGTGCCGGAGAGGTAGTCGCCGTCCGTCGCATGAGGTCCAGCGGAGAGAGAAGACGTCCGGTACCTAGACTGGTCAGTCTATTCTCGGTTGCCGGAGGAGGTGAAGGGAGTGAAGGAGCAGAAGGGCCAGGAAGTGAAGCAGCAGAAGGGCCAGGCAGTGAAGGAGTCGAGGGTGTCACACTGGTAGATGGCACGACACTGGCTGATGTACTTGTCTCTGGTACCGGAGAAGTTGGCTCGTCGGCGGCGGGAGGACCTCCAGGTAAACCACGGAACATCTCTGGGTTGTTTCGCATGATTGCGTCAAATGTGTCCCTTTCAAGGTTTAGCGACGCCCTGCCTGCTCGTTCTACGAAGGGACGCCTTGGAGCTGGCTCATCATCTTCGTCCTCCTCGTCCTCCTCGCCTTCCTCGCTGTCCGATTCCAAAGATTGCGATGCGTCCTCGTCGTCCGACACTTCCGCCAGTGGGGGCATGTCAACGTCCGTGCTATCGCCATCGTCGTCGTCGGCTTCGCCATTGCGAACAGGCTGTTGCGAGAGAGGTACAAGCATCGACAAAGCAGCAGCTTCGTCGTAGTCCATCGCAAAAGCCATTTCAGGGTGGTCAGGGTAGTCGTCCTCATCGTCGTACTCGTTTCCCATGGCCGGTTCCGCTGACATGGACAAGGCCGTTAGCATGGATTGTGCTACGTTAGGCGGCATGCTTCCGAGGTCGGTAGAGAAGAACGGGTTCCCAATCAGCTCGAGTGGAGATTCGTTCCGTCCGGAGTTCCATTCTTCGTCTTCTGAGTCCGAGCCTGCGTAGTAGCCCTCTTCGTCTACTTCTTCGCGGTATGAGTGAGAGGGTATGGAGAGGGGCTCCGTGGCTGATGAGAGAGCGTATTGTAAGTAAAAGCTAAAGCTTTTGAGAGGAAAAATAGTTACGTACAAGGATCTGAGTGGTCGTGATGCGTGTGACCTCGTCGAATCTCCTCCTTCTGCAACCACTTGACGAAGTCCCTCCCGGGAGGTGGAGCCCACAGTTTCGACAGTGACCTCCCGCTGATGGGATCACGTTGACCGCGCAGAGTCAAAGAATCTGGGTCAATATCAAACCTGCATGTTGGGCAAGTCGTCTTGCGGGAAAGCCAAGGTCCAAGACACCCAGCGTGGAACAAGTGCATGCCTTGACAGGGGAAGGCGAGTATGCGTTCAGGGCGCATCTTGGAGAGGCGGAAGGGAAGTTCATCCAAAAGCAACTCAGTCTCGGAAGGTTGCAGAGACGGATCATCAGCGTCAAGGATGTAAGTATCGCGACAAATGGCACATCCTTCGTCGTTATCCTCGTCGCTGCCTCTTCTGATTTGCTCATACCGAGAGACGAGGGTAGTAGGGACTTCTTCCAAGGCTTTGAGGATGACCTCCGCACGATGTGTATCCACATGTTGCTCGGGCGGTTGGTTATGAGGATCGAACGCCATACGCATTTGTTGAGCGATCGCTTGCAGTAACGCCGCCGGAGATAAATGCCTCTGCGAGTCCGTAACTGGTAACGGCGGCAACTCTGCTCGGCTAAGTCCAAGGGCTTCAGCAGCATTATCTAGGGCAGTTCCAAGAGCGGTATTGTTGCTAATAAGATCGAGGAAGCCGGCGAATGGGTTCTCTGGCTCGTCTATCCAGTCGTCGTCCTCTTCTGGCAAGTCTGGAAATCGTCTCCGCGGGCGTTCACGTTGAGGAACTGGAAGGGTGGGCGATCTACGCCGAGGTTCATCACCCTCCTGGTCATCGCTCTCGTCCTCTTCATCGTCATCCGACCCCCACGTACTTCCCTCGAGCCCATCGTCTGAAGACTCTGACACTGTTTGCATTGACGGTAGGCTGCCATCACTCGAATAGCCATCGCGATCGAGCACACTAGAACCGTAGCTATCAGTGAACTATACCAATAACGATATGTGAGGGTTGAGTGCAAACCTTGGTATGGCGGTGGCACTTCGGAAAGGCGAATTCTGCGAGGCGGGACGACTGCCGCCTCGCAGACTACCGCGTGGATGAGTTGCAGACACAGGAGATTCGTCGTCTGAAATAGTGCCTAGAGAAGGCATACTTTCGTCGCTATCGTTCCCCAACGCCATAATAGCTGAACTGGACCCTGCACCTGCATCGCGACATGGGTCTATACGAGACTCTCCTACTGTCTCGACGACCTGGCCGGCACTACTCGTGCTCGCAGTCTGTGATCCATCGTGGCTATGCGTAGAGGGACCAGAATCCATGAAAGATAGATGATGAAGAGGTCGTGGTCTTGAGCGCGTTAGTCGTAGTCCTATGCGGCTGCCAAACGCCACAATGAGCTGGGTAATAAGCCATGAATTATAGCCTTAGAACATACCACTTGTTCTGACACAGAGAGCTTTCTGCAAGCACCTTTATCCGTATCTGTTGTTACTCGAATAACAGCGGATTGACTTTCCAAAGAGCAAGAAACGCGATGGCAGGTGAAGGCGAGTAAGCACGACTCCGCTGCTTTATGATTCGGCGTTTCCTAAAGGGGCAATACACCACGTGACGTAGCCGCGGTTTAATGAACGCGTTTGGTTTGGAGCTGCTAACTTGGCCTAACCGAAACACCATCGTGTACCAGCTATTCAGGTAGGTTAAGTAACTCTGCTATGTATCAGATTACTTACCCAGATATACGAGTAAGTCTAGGACCATTCATGACGGAATCAGGTTCTCAATCGCCAACCACAATATTTCTGCAAGACGCGTGCCTGAAGCACCAGTTCATAAGGTCAAAGGATACATCCAATGTGGTAGAAAGACCAGAGCGATTGCGCGCAGTCAACGTAGGGCTGGCGGCAGCACTCGCACGGTGCGAAGAAGTCATCTCAGCAGACCCGACTTCAGGGGCAACGAAGACAGATCCGGAGCTCTCAACAGCAGACGAGTTAACCGCAGCGATGGAACGCCTTGGGATTGATAGCAAGGCCACATATCCATCACTGCGGCTACCTCTTCACGTTGTAAAGAGTAACGCGACTCTTAACGTCCTGAACAATCCCGCTGTGAAATTTGTTCATGGAGATATTGAGGGAGACGTCTACCTGGAGAACCTCATCAAGTGGGCCAAAGAAAGCAGAGATAAAATTGCAAGCGACGGGACGGAGATCCCCTCTGGGATGTCTCAAGGCGATTTGTACCGTATGTGCGATATTACGACTTACTCTATCCTATTTTTCCTCTGACCGCTAGTGTAGTGTGTCCAACGTCATTGGACGCGATACAAGGAGCTCTTGCGACCGTTTGTGAAGCGGTTGATACAGTCATAACAAACTCTCGAACGGTTGTACAGGATCCTTCAGACGAACAGCCCAAACCTAGTCGCGGCAGCTTCGTAGCAGTCAGACCACCTGGCCACCATTGTGGAGAGGTGAGGTTCAAGAAAGAACATTAGCACGCTTTTTAATCTGAAGTACTAATAGGATACTCCAAGCGGCTTCTGCTTCGTCAACAACGTCGTAGTCGGAGCAGCTCACGGTAAATCCAGTACCATCCTTTCAAAGTGTCCCAACTTATCGTCTGTATTCAGCCCATCTAAAACACGGAATAACCCGTGTCGTCATCTTCGACATCGATCTCCACCACGGAAACGGCACGCAGTCTCTCGTCTGGCAAATAAACGAAGAGACGTACCGACAGCAGCTCGAAGAATCTTACGGTGCGCCGCCTGGGAAGCCTGGTCTACAAGTCTTCTACGGCAGCCTACACGATATTTTGTCCTATCCATGCGAGGTATGTTATTACCACGCTTAGATGTTTAGAGTGTACGGCTTCACATCGACCCTGCCTATAGGACGGTAAACCGGAACTGGTCCAGGCAGCGTCTGTTGTTATTCATGGTCCCCACGGCCAATACGTCGAAAACATACACCTACTGCCGTACTCATCGGAAGAACACTTCTGGACAGAGCTATACGAGAAACGGTACTCCAGAATATTCGAGCGAGCTGCGTCATTCATACAAGAAACCGCCAAAGACAAAGCGAGCGACTCGGACAACGTTTTGGTATTCATCAGGTACCTCAAGTGAACCTTCGGTATCCGCTGCGTGAACTGACCATAAGCACGCATATTGCAGCTGTGGCTTCGACGCATGTGAACACGAATACGAGTCCATGTCCCGTCACGGTCGCAAAGTCCCAGTCGGTTTCTACCACCGATTCGCACAAGATGCACGCGCGTTCGCAGACAAGGTATCGAATGGACGCATCGTCAGCGTGCTAGAGGGCGGGTACAGCGATAGGGCTCTCACGAGCGGCGCGTTGGCCCATATGTCTGGGCTTTCTGGCCTTCCTTACTCGCCTGAGTGGTGGAGCGAAGAGAATTTGTCTTTGGTACGGGCATATTCAACGTGCTAATTACCTCTGAGTGATATCATTGACGATTCCATCTTTCACAGCTCGAGAAAGCGACGAAGAAACGACGTGGTGGCAGAACGTCGCTCAATACCAACGCACCACCGCCACCATGGATCGAGCGCACAGTCGAGATACTGGCATCGATAGCGGGCAACGCCCCTCCAGCTCAACCAGTTGCCCCACCCATGTCCATGTCTCTACGAGACAGGACAAAAGGAGGTACCGCAACTCCTCCGAACGAACTGGCTGTACCGTCCAAGGCCGCTACTACCACGAAACGTGTCGCGAAACCAAAGTCCAAGGCGAAGGAGAAAGACAAACTTGGTGCTGCTGGGGGCGAGACGAAGATCGTGGAGAGCTCGGCGGATGAACAGTCGTCGACAGAGGCTCCGAAGAAACTTCCGCGGGTTATACTCAAGTTAGGACCCCGGCCGACCGATGGTCAACTACCGGCCTCAGTTTCTGAGCAGTCGTCATAGGCAGAATACCACCCTGTTCACCTTGCTGTTCGCTCATCTCCGACTTGATTGGATACCTTACCTTACCAGATACCCATGCCCCATATCCGTGCTGCCGTGCTCTCGTAGTCTCCATTTTGTTGTACGCCTCCATTACGAGTATGAGCTGAGAATTGTCTATAGTATATTAGCAGCGACTAAATGTATCAAAAATTCTATGCGCAATGATTATACGCTACTAGTACCCGGCCAAGCCATGTACTGCCCACTCATATACTCCTAGGAACACCGCACCACCAGCGGATATCCACATCGTCCGTGGTACGACTCCCGCGAATAGAGCACCGAGACCTTCGTTTTTGTATATTGAGGCGAATCTGCTGGGTATGGATAGTTTCTTCCCTTCAGAAGTGGTCTGTGCGATCATGGTTAGCGATCAGCTAGATGACGAGTTACGGCTGTGGAAAGCGTACTTTGATATCGAGCATGATACGTGTTTTGAGCACGTCTAGGGGAGTCGTCGCGGCGGCGGCAAAGCCACCTGCTACGCTACCACATACCGCCGCTTCGTGCGCGTAGAGTTTTCTTCCGCCTAGTGTTCTGGAAAGCCGAAGCTTGAGCCATTCGTAAAGCGGGAATTGCAGTGAGGTGAACGGAATCTAGGGTGACATGGGTGAGAGCCCGACCAGGATAATATATTATGTTGCAAGCTCACCTCTCTCATGATGGTTATCCCGAATCCTCGATAAAATCCACGAATGCCTTCATGATGAAGGACGAGGCTTGCAGCAGAGAGCGAAGACTGCGCTTGGCTGCCATAGCTTGCGGTCTGCATTCGCGTTTTTATGACTTCTGTGGGTACACGTACAAGACATGCTGTCTATATATATGTTGAATACTAGGCTCGTCAGGTGTGCGACTACATCTGCGAAGCGTGGTGACGCACCACTTCGCCAGCGGACGCGGCCAGCATATGCGTCAGAGAAGCCAGATGTGCGGGGAGAGGCGAGTGTTGCTTGAGAGTATCATACGTGCAGAAAAACAGAGCAGCTATACTTCAACTTTCCGTCAATCCTTCCATATGTTCAGGACGCCACACGACATACCTCCAGGCGCACTGCCGACTATGACGCTTCCGACGCCATTGTATATCCCCTTGAACCCTCCTGCTTTCAGAAACCCTTGTGACGATTGCAGACGCGTCTTGACCGTGTCAATGGGGAAAAATAGCAGGTCTACAGACGTTCCAGCTACGCCACCTGCCTAACAAGCTTTATTAGAGCGAAGGTTCGAAAGTGGGATTTACTCACAAGGAGGGATTGGTAGAACGTGGGCCCTTTTCGAGACGACTCTACAGATTCCGCCATGGCCGTGGATTTGTGTTCCGTGAAGATTGCAAAGGGCAATAAGGGATAAGACAACCTGAGTCTGACGACCGTGAACGTCCGAGACAACTGAGGTGCGAGTCAGCGTTATGGGCTTATGACAGTCATGGTCGATGACAACTTGAGTCATGACACGGTGTTTTGTTGCTCGCCATGTCTCAGCAAGATACCTACACACAAGTGACAAATCCCAAAGTGTGAGCAGAACGATTAATATGTCAGGAGGAACAGTAACCCAGTACTAATGCTACAAAATATCTGGGAACGGTTGACAATAAAGTAATCCTCCTACTCCTAGACGATCAAGATCTACAAACTACTACTGCGGCCAGTGGCCAATTGCGGGTCGCACTATACTACCCATAATGTGCAGATGGGTCTTGTTAGTATGGTCAACGCCCGGGCCCTACAAATACAAATTCACAGGCGAGTCATCCGAGAAGAGCTCAGCATAGCTCAACTTCTTCGTGCCAGCATCACCCCAGAAAACCCTGCCCTCATTGCGGTCACGACCCGACCCATAGTGCGAGGTGTACCTCTGCCTTCCCTCGCCAGAAGGGTCCTCCGTATTGACGACATGAACACCGGCTTCATCCCAGTAACCAGCCTTGACGGCGAACGTCCCCTCGAACGTCTCGGGCAGAGTCGCAGTGGCAGGAGAGGAGTAGGTCTCGCCTTTAAACACGACGTGCGAGTCAATGGGCGCAGAGTCGAATTTGATGTTCAGTGGAGCTCTGAGGGTCCGGGTTACGATGTCGAACGAGCCGTTCTTCTGATCGTCGGCGGTGCTTGTAAGGGAGATCCGCGCATTAATGTGACTAAAGGCACTTGTCAGGTCTACGAGTGCGAATAGAAGAGGAGGATACATGCGCATTCCGAGTTCGGAGGTTAATGTGGCTAGGTGTGCTGTTCAAGCCGTCATGGGAGAGATTGAACTCGCCCTCGATGTATGAGTTGAAGGTGGAGATGTTGATAGCATGAGGAGAGTTGAAAACACCTGCGATATGCGAGTCCCAATTTCTCAGGATCGTCTGGTTTGCGGTCAAGTACTAGTAGGCATGTGCCTCAGCTTGCGAAGAAATTCCAGAATGGAAAAATGGACACACCTTCGCAATAATTGGCCGCTGCGAGGATGACAAACTGATGGTACCGAAAGTAACAGAGTCGCGGAAGTCCCCAACATCGTGTAAGAAGTCAGAGAGATGGGTTTCGAGGGTCTTAATAACCGCAGCCCGAGGTAGCTTCACTTCAACGATGACGGTCGATTGATTGTCCGGACGACTCGCCCATAGAGGGCTCTAAAAACCAAACAGTGAGTATCGTCCTAAATTGAAGCACCAAAGGTAAAGCTTACAAACATGCCAACACCGTTCTTGCTCTCCTCTTTATGCAGGCGACAAACCTTGAAGTTATCCAAAAGCTCGTGGTCGTTGTAGAGGAACTTAACCTCAACGTTCGCTTGGACCGAGCCCTGAGCTTCGCTATCGACGAATCGAACAACGCCGTGACTCAAACGGCCAGTCCCGATGAAATAAAGGAGATCAGAGGCAACAGGAAGATCCATGTCTATGCGCGCGACGTGCGAGTACCCGTCTTTTCCGTCCGGCGCGTCGATATGATTCCATTCAACGACCTCGATACAGTCGCGGCTAAAGTAAATTTTGTCGTCCAAGACTACTCCGGGATCGGGGAAGACCTTTCTGAACTGTTGAAAGATCATGGCACTTAGTTAAAAATAACATCAACGACGAAGTTTGCGCGAGAACACTTACTGCCAACACGATGCTGCGAGTATCCACGAAAGTGTACAGAAGCACTCCAAAGAATAAGATCGAGAGCGTGGTCCAACGGAACAACCAAGCCCGAAACCTTTGGGCTAGATGATCCTGCGCCGGCGCAGGGACTGGCTGCTCAGCGAGATATACGGCAGTACCGTTATACGCACGCTGAGCGGCGAGGGCATAGTTGTCTTGAAGCTGCCCCTTTTCCGGATTGGTGGGCACCTGGGCATTGTTCAAAGTGGTAGAAGGCGGAGGATCCATGTCGAATGTCTTGGGAGGGTGGTAGTATGAACTCGAGCTCATCAACCAGTCTCCATATACCTCGCGTAAAGTACACGTAGGTTGATGAACTAGCCTTTGTATACCTCGCGTGAAAGTACACGTAGGTGTCCGCGATCTGATAACTAAAGTTAAACGGGACTGCAACTACTCCGCCTGTCAGAGCTGAAAGCGAAGATACGAAAGTAGTGTTGACTCACGAGAAGGGAATGGTGGAACGTTACCCTTTTCGATACAGTCTACTTGTCTTCCATGAAAATTGAGGAGGGTACTGAGGAAGAAGGCAAGCTTGAGTCGGACGACCATGAGCGTCCGAGATGACTGAGGTATGAGCCAGCGTCTGTCAGTGTTATAGTACAGTTGTGATCAGTGAAAATCAAACGACGCATATTATCACTCATATCTCAATAACCTGAACGCTATATAGATGTCGATTGAGTGAGAAGTTGATCTTAGAAGTAGTATATTCACTGGCAGTACTAATGTTACATAGTATCCTGGAACGGTCGCGATCGACAATTTAATTCTGTACTAACCAACAGTAATGCATATTATACCACCCACACTGTGCGCAGGGGTCATTCACGGTCAACACCCTACAGATACAGTTGCACAGGTGAGTTGGTCGTGGCGAGCTCAACATGACCCAGCTTCTTCCCGCTGGCATCACCCCAAGACACCTTGCCCTCTTCATGCCCACGACCTGACCCATAGTGCGAAAGGTACCTCTGTCTTCCCTCGCCAGACGGGTCCTCCGTGTTGACAACGTGCACACCCGCTTCAAACCAGCGACCAGTATCCACCGAGAATGTCCCCTCGAACGTCTCGTGCAGAGTCGCAGCGGCAGGGGCGTTGGAGGTCCTGCCTTTGAACACAACGCGCGAGTCGATAGGGGCAGTGTCGAATTTGATGTTGAACGGAGAGTTGTTGGTCTGGGTTACGATGTTGAACGAGCCGTTCTTCTGGTTGTCGGCGGTGCTCGTAAGAGAGATCTGCGCCTTGATGGGACTAGTAGAGGTACTTGTTAGGTCTACGACTACCAATAGAAGATGGGGTATACATACGCATTGCTGGTGTGGAGGTTGATGCGGCTAGGCGTGCTTTCAGCGCCATCATGGGAGAGATTGAATTCGCCCTCGATGTAGGAGTTCGAGGTAGAGATGTCGATAGCCTGGGGAGAGTTGAAGATACCAGAGATGTGCGAGTTGGAGGTGCGCAAGTTAGTCCAGTTTGCGGTCAAGTACTAGAGAGGCATGAATCTCGTCAGCTGTGTCTACAAAAGAAGATGAAAGTGGGCATACCTTCGCGACGATGGGCAGGTTTGAGGATGTCAAACTGATGGTACCAAAAGTGACAGAGTCACGGAAGTCACCAACATCGTGCAAGAACAGAGGGAGGAAAGTTTCGAGAGACTTGATAGCCGCAGCCCGCGGCAGCTTCACTTCAACGACGACGTTCGAACGCTGGTTGCCCGGACGATGCGACCACTCGGGGCTCTATGAAGCAAACAATGAGCATTCTCCTGAGCGAGGATGCTGTTGGCCGAGAAGAGGACTCACGAAGATGCCAACGCCGTTCTTGCTATCCTCCTTGTGCAGACGGCAGATCTTGAGGTAATCCGAGAGCTCGTGTTCGTTGTAGAGGAACGTAACCTCAACGCTCGCTTGGTCCGAGTCCTGAGCCTCGCTATCGACAAATCGAACGACACCGTGGCTCAGACGACCACGTCCGATGAAGTAAAGGAGGTCAGAGGCAACCGGAAGATCCAAACTTGTGCGTGCGACATGGGAGTAGCCGTCATGCTCTCCAGGTACGTCAATATGGTCCCATTCAAGGACCTCGATACAGTCGTGGGGGAGATGAACCTCGTGGTCGTTCATGGAAATGTTAGAGGGACCACCGGTAAAGATGTTTCTGACCTGTTTAAAGACCATGATCGTTAGAAATAGCATCAACGACAAAGTTTGCGCAAGCAGACTTACGCCCAACACGACGCTGCGGAGATCTCCAAACGTGTACAGAAGCACGGAGAAGAATAGGATTTCGAGCATGGTCCAATGGAACAGTCGGACCCAGAATCTTCTGCCCCTCCACCTTTGGCTTCGTTGATCCTGCGGCGCAGGGATTGACTGCTCATTGAGATGTACGGTACCGTAACCAGCATGCTGAGCAGCGAGAGCGTAGTTGGCTTGAAGCTGCCCCTTTTCCGGGTCCGCGGGCACCTGGGTATTGTTCAGAGTGGTGTAAGACGGAGGATCCATGTCGAATGGCTTTTATCGATGGTGGTATGGACAATGTGGTAGCACCTAGAAAATAGTTCGCTGTATATATGTATCGTCGGACGTCAGCTGCGCGAGAGCGTTCTAGATTGGCTTACAGTACTTATCGTTTCAACGCAGCGTGGGGCTGCGGAGACTAGCAGGTCGGGAGCGCTCGGACTGCGCCAAGATTGATGTTAGTGGCTATCAGGGGCATACTTATGTCAGTCTAAGGAACTGTCGTATGGGCACAAAGCCATAGCTAGCATAACATATGGGATACCCACATGTGTACTTCATCGTGCGCAGTGAGTTCATTGATATCAGGGTTCGAGATGAACTGCGGAGGAGACAACCTGTTGCCCTTACCCGAAAAGGAAGGTCTACGACATATTCAACGCCGGTTGCGTATGCGCAGCGGCTCCGGGTTGTTCCAAGGCGCGAGGGTTTACATGCAGTCGGTATCTGCGACCAGATCCGAATTTCAACGGAGACATGCTCTAGAAAATGGACATGACTTCGCTATAGGTTGGTAAGGTCTGAGATTGCAATTCAGAGTCCATAAACATGTCCGAGTCTCAAATGTGAGCTTGAGGATTATATTTCGAACAGAATTGACGAGAGCAGTGAGTGGAAGTATAGATATTGATCAGCAGATGTAGATAGCCTTAAATACTATTATCACTCCGAGTCTTCAGAGACTGCGCAATGGTCCGGGCTTCGAGGTGCCCAGCAGATCGGAAGACTGACCTTTGCGGATCTCGTAGTACAGCAGTCATGTCAGACGTCTCCAATGGCACTGGATACCTCTATCATAGGTTCTTACAGTACACTACCCACACCAAACTCACCGCATACTCACCACTCAAACGTCAAAATCCCGCCTAACATAGAACTCAACTCCCACCTCCACCTCCCCATTAACCCTCCCATCACCCTGCACCCGAAGCCTCTCTACGAACGCACCCCAAAGCCTCCTCAGCCTCGCGGGTTCGTCGGGGAGTACGGGGTCTATGAACTCTTTTATTAGGAATTTTATCTTCTTCACTGATGGGGGGCGAGAGGGGGTGGATGAGTTAGGAGAAGAGGGGTGAGAAAAAGAGGAAGAGGAGCAAGAGAGGAGAGTAGTTTCGAAGTCGGAGATGTGTGCCTTTGGACCTTGGATGTCTCGTGCGTAGAATGAGAGGTGCAGTTCCCTGCACTCGAACCTCCTGGAGATAGAAGTGGAAGTAGACGCAGAGGCGAGCCCAAGACCAACAAAAGCCTCCCGATAAACCTGCCAAGGCGAGCAGAGTATACGGGAATCGCACCCCTCCATGGTTTGCACCATTCGCACTATGGGGCTCCTATGAACCGAGAGACGGAGTGTTCGTAGGCCCTTGTACTTCGACACGGGTTTCATCGCTAAACCAACGTCAATCGAAGTTGTACTTGCAATGGAGAGAGGAAGACTGAGAAGACTGACCAGCTCGGATATCTGCAGCAGTCATATTCGACACCTTACCCTCAGGATGTACGTGCCAATGCGGATAAAACTCCTCCGTCAACGCCAGGTGCATCTCTTCGACGGGGAGGGAGTGTCCGATGGTTTTGGTGAAGATATCGAGGTTCGAGGTTGTGTCTATATGAAGTCTTCGAAGGGTGTCGTAGTAGGAGTGGGGGAGGTGAGAGGCGAGGGAAGATGGTAGGGTGGGGGTTTTGGTGGTGTTTAGGATGTGTAGGCTTCTTATGGGAGGAGGAGGAGCTTCAGATGATGGGTACTCTGCCGGTGCATCGTTGCTGGAGGAGACACCAGAGATGGTGATATCTTCCACCCGCAAAGTCCGTAACTGTTTGAACTGATGGGCTAGGCGGAGGACGTCATAAGCACTTCGGAAAGACGTTTTGGAGAGCGTCAAGTTCTCCAGGTTCGGGAACGCCGTAGTCCAATTGCTTGGGAGGTGGTGAGAGGATAGGTCGGCGTCGATGATACGGAGGACGCGGATGTGCTGAAGGAGGGGTAGGACGGTCGACAAGGGCGCGCCACTACACCCTCGAGGAGCCGACCTGCTGCTATCGACGCATTTGAGGGTCAACTCGTCGGCATACCGCAACACAGCGGGCGCCTCCCTGCTCATCACAAGAAACCTCTCCTCGTCCTCCTCACTAGGAAACCTAAAATCGCATCCAGCACTCAGGCTCGGAAGCGCCAAGATGGAGACGGGGAGTGCGAAGGTCCTGTGTAGATGAAGACGGGCTCGGTGCGTCCATGAGCGGGCTGTGAGCGTGCATGCGCGGAGGGTGGGGATGTCGTGGATGAGTTGGTCGATTATTAGTGTGATGATGTCGTATGGTAGGGTGGGAATAGCCGTGGAGGGTGAATGGGATGGGTTAGGGGTTGGGGTTGGGGTAGCTGGCATAAGGTGTTAGTGGGTTCTAAGGCGGAAGAGGTGGGACGTACCGATAACTGGACATTCCATGATACGGTACCGACGTTCGAGGGTACGACACTGTTTGGTAGTGGTACAGTAAGTACGACGTCCAAGTGAGAGGGTACTGTGCTTTGTGGGACGAGAGGAGCAGTGGAGCCAAGTACTTATACAAGCCTACGAGACGCCACCCCCAAGTCACGGTACACCGACATCATGCACAAGCAGATTCGGGCGGTGGATTGCTTGGTCGAGACCAGGTGACCCCAATTGAGAAAGCTTGAGCTGGAGCGTGATTTCTATAGCTATAGGTAGTATCAGTTTTGCTGTCAGCGAGTGATCATATCTGCTTCGAGGCTGAAACGTTAACTGTTCAAGGCGTTGAACGCGAGCTCGAGATGGAGATGGAAGTCCGTGCGCCCGAATCTGCTTGTATGATGGCCTCATGTCTCCAGCACCTACAAGCCCCTCGCGCACGGCCACAACTGGCAGCTCCGCAGACGACTTCTCCAACCTGATATCTTAAGTACTGTCATACCCTGGTAGACTGCTACTGCTCAATTCTGTCAATGGGGTCATCCCAAACCAAAAAGCGGTCGGAGCGTTGGTCCTGTCAGATTGACGTCGACTAGGTTTGACTTGTTGCTTCATTCTAGGGTCGCCGTTATCGCCGTGAGTGACCGAGTCGTGTTGTGTAACAGTGAGCGCATGGACGAGCGCAATGCTGAAGCCGTTCGTAGTGATTATCGTGAGGTGAATTCGAAGGTTGCAGAACATAGTTATGAGCGCACTCGAACTGTCCAAGTCGAAGACGAACTGCCAGTGCCAGTGCTGATCATGAATTGAGCGCCGAAAATGAGCGGCAATCGCGATCACGTGTCAAACTGATCGAACCACCAACCCTGACCACACGCGCGCGTTGTTTGCACCAGCCAAAGTTCACGCCAACACGAGGCTCGACGTTGGAAGTCGAACTCGGTTTGGTTTGTGTCGGGCCCCTCTGTATGCTGTCTTCCTTTCTCTCTTTCTCCTTTGTCTTGTATCATTAGTCCTGTCTCCTGTTCCCCTATTCTGCTTTCTATCTTTGTCTTGCTCGCGTGTCCGTGTTGGATTAACAAAGCAAGAAAGCAAGGAGGAGAAATGATGAACCCGAAATCGGCGCCGGTAGTGGGACCCGTCCGTGACCAGGAGACCAACGATATCTTCTCCATCTCTGACCAGGTGTTGGCTGATCGTCTCCAGTTTATTGAGGAGGTGCGTCTCTCTACTTAAGCTATACCACATCAACTTCACCCACTCTTTAACTATGTGGGTCTGATGATGCTAACTGGTGAAATGGTAATAGATTGGCTATGGCAATTGGGGAAGCGTCTGGGCGTGCCGTCCCAAACACGATCCCTCCTCCTCCAACTCCTCCTCCACAGACTCGCCGCACGCACCGAGTGGTGAGACGACGATTGCGGTCAAGCTCGTCCATAGGAGCAAGACGCCGACTACTGCTGCTCGTGTTCGATCATTGTCAGTGCATCCTACTTTAGTTCTATTCAAGCATGCTGTCATGGATTGAATGATTGTGTTGTGTACTGATGAGCGTTCCGTCGTTGTAGATGGAACGAAATGAAAGTCGTCAGGTCGCTCAAGCACGAGCCGCACCCGTCTATCATACCGTTCTATTCGTTCATCATCACCCCGTCGTATGCCTTGATTACTATGTAAGCACCCCCCCCCCTATATTCTATGCTTTCTCTTCCACTTCCTCGTTTCGTTATGCACCTCTCCCGTGGCTACAATTTGGGTTGAACACCTGTCAATTGTAGTTTCGTATCCGTTTTTCTTCGTTTCTTTTCTCACTTAGTTCTCTTACCTTTGCCTACCCCCGCACCCCTCCCTTATTCCGTATCCACCTGCTCTTACTCCCTCCGCGTGGAACTCTCACTTTTACCTGCGTTACTTTTGCTTCAGTGCTTACTTTAAGCTTCTCCGCCCCCGTACTCCCTTAAATCACATCGTTCCTCTCCTCGTCATTTCTTTTATATTACGTTTCCCCTTTAATAGCGTTGTCGGTACCTTCCCACCACAGTCGTTCGACTTTTCATCACCCCAATACACCCCGCAAATGCTGTTCACATTCACGTTTACATTTACTTCAACCCTCGACTGCACTCGCTCGCCTTCACATCCTGCTCCTGCTGTCTCACGCCACAACCACACCTTCTACTCCCTTCTCCCCTTTATTTCCATCTCCGTACTTTTCTTCATTCACATTTCCACAGCCGTCTTCACTCCCACTCCCTTCGCGTTCACCCACTTCTCACCTCTCTCCATTCAAGTGTCGCGTATTTTTACATTGGACTGACCACTCCGTTCTTACAGGGCCCACCACCCGCGCCTAGTCCCCGTCGAAGTCGCCGAGCACCACGCCAAACCCTGGTTCCGCTCTCTCCTCTCCGGCGTCGAGTTCTTGCACAAACGGGGGGTCGTGCATAATGATATCAAGTACGTGGCTTTTCATTCTTCATTTTTGCCTTCCTCGCTCCTCACTCGATTACCCATACTCATCACGGCGAAATACTTACGCATCGCTCTCTGAAACAGACCAGCGAACATCCTCCTCTCCGCATCCAACACCCCCGTCCTCGTCGACTTCGGCTTCGCCCAGAAATACGACCTCTCTCCTCCCCCAAAGTCTCCCTCTCCGACTGCATCCTCTCCAGCTGGTCCCCCCAAGAAGGATGGTATGAGTAGTAAACCATTCCACTCAAACCTATCCTACGGAACACCCGAATACCTCTCCCCAGAGCGCGCCCGCGGCCTCCCGCACGATACTCGAAAGTCGGACGTGTGGTCCCTTGGGGTCACCTTCTTCGAAATCCTCGTCGGGAGGACGCCGTTTGAGCGCGAAGTTCTCCCCTGCGAACGTTCGAGGGGCGAGGGAGTAGAAGGAGGAGATGGTGAGGGGGGAGAGGGAGGAGAAGAAGGAGGGGAGGGAGAGGGGAGAGGGGGGATGGAGAGGTTGGAGGGACGGGAGGCGTTGGAGGGGTATTGGGAGCGGACGGTACGTGTATTTCCATCTTCTCTTTCTCTTTTTCCTTTCCTTCTGTCTCTCTCTCTCTTCTTCCTCTCTTCTTCCTCTCTCTCTCTCTCTCCCTCTACTTCTTCCTCTTCTCTACTTCTTCCATAAGAGTGGTAAAGTTCAGAAGAAAGCTGATCAACACTCGCCGATAACAGATGAAAGGCGAGTGGATAGGCACCTACCACACACACGTCTCGCCCTCCATGGAACGTATGCTTCGGCGGATGATCCAGCCTAGGCCGGAGTTGCGGTATGATGCGTGTGAGGCTTTGGCGGATCGGTATTGGACTCGCCCCGATGAGAAACACCGCACCACTCATCTGAGGGCGACGTCGATGGCGGACATCCGGAACTCTCCTCCTAGTGTTGTGAGGCGCGGTACTACGGATGCTTTGAATACTCAGAGTTCCGGGTTCACAAGCTGTAAGTGCCAGTGTACCATTTTACAAGTGCATATAGCTAACTATTCTGCTACTTCATAGCTCGCGCAACCGCACAAGCCAAGGCTAAGGCTCACGTCTCGGTCGACAAAGAGAACATCTCCCCTTCGACACCCCCAGTCTCGTTTTCGATCCGAAACAAAGAGAGGAAGGAGAAGGAGAAGCCCCGCTCGATCTCTGCGCTGTCGATGTCTTCCAGTTTCTCGTTGCGGCGGTTGACGAGTAGTAGGTTGTCTTCGCATGCTCTGGGTACGAGCACCAGATTGTCGTCGCAGAACACTCTCAGTTCTGTCGAAGCGTGGAAGTCCAACGTCGAGAAGGCCAAAGAGAACATCTCTCCTTCCACTCCGCCTGTCTCGATCCGAAACAAGGAGCAGAAGATTGAGAAGGAGAGGAAGGAGAAGTCCCGCTCTGTCTCTGCGCTTTCGATGTCGATGTCTTTTTCGCTGTCTCGTCATACGAGGACGTCGTCGCAGGCGACTATTAGTTCTACTTCTACAAGCTGCAAGAAACTGGGCAAAGCGGCGCCCGCTCCTGCTCTCATCACCAACCTCTCACCTACCCCTGTCAAACACTCTCCCCCATCTCCTACGACGAACATCCACCGACACACAGCCTCTACCGCCCTCCGAGCCAAAGAGAACGTCCCTCACCCTTACAACACCAACAACGTCACCGTACGCAAACCGAGACCTACATCCCCGAGTTCTCCGTCCAAGCGACGAGCTGGAGCTGGTAGGAAGGTGCAAGATGAGAACACCCCTATCTCTACGCCGGAGAAGAATGAGACGCCGTACAAGAGGAGGAGTCGGGTGTTTGGGGATGCGGCGAGGGTGAATGTTAGGGCGGGGCTGAGTGGGTTGTTTGATACTCCTTCTAGAGTGGACAGCCACAAGAAGGAGAAAGCGACACCGAGGGTGAAGGAGACACCAAGAGTGAAGGAGAAGGAGAAGAAAGAGAAGGAGAGAAGGGAGAGGGAGAGGAGAGAGAAGAAGAAGGGCAGTGTTCCTGTGCCTCTGGCTGCGACGGTGACGAATAGAATGAGAGAGTGGGAGAGGGAGAGGCAAAGGCTGAGGGAGATCGCTATGGGAGAGGGGGAGACTGAAGCTGAAGCTGAGGAGGTGACGGAGAACGAGGATGAGGCTGAGGCTGAAGCTGAGGATGTCGAGAGTGAGAGTGAGGTGGATGTGAGGGAGGAAGCTGAAGCTGAGTTGGCACGCCAGAGGGAGGTCGAGGAGGAGCGTCAACAAGAGCTCGAACGGGAGATAGCAAGAGACAGAGAAGAGCTAGCACTCGAACTGGAGAGACAGCGCGTAAAGGAGACACAAATCCAACCTCAACCCCGGAGTGGGATCCCTCGTATCACAATACGCACAGACCCCACCGCGTCCTCTCCTCCCGCTACGCTCACTCACGTGCCGGCTCCGACTCCGTTGAGTCCTCTCATGGAAGGTGAGTGTTCATTCATTCCTCTATTTGTACGTTATGAGATGGGCTGTGGAGGCTGACTTGTGCGTGGTTGTTGTAGAACCGACGATGGTGTATGATGAGGCTGGAGAACCGGAGCGGGAATCGAGCTTGAGTGTGTTGAGGCAGAGTTTGAAGATGTCTCTGGGTGAGTTCTGCTCCTCCACTGTGCTCACCTCATTTATGTTCGCGAATTCTCAATTTGTTCTAGACGTGACGAAGCGGATATACAAATCCTCCACTCAAGCTCTCGCATACCCTTGGTCTTCTCCACGGGAGTCTACACCCGAGAAACGTGTGGAGGATGATATGCTTGTGGATGAGGAGATCATTCGAGATGGTTCGTACATTATCATCAGTGCACAACCTGGCTCGCTAGCTGATGCAGTGACTTGTATCACAGCAAAATCCTCGTCGCCTATCCTTGAGAGCGAACAGATGGCTACCGCTGACCAGGTGACTACGTGGATGAAGAACGTCGAGAGTAAGCCTGCTACTTCCCACCTTTACGATCTGCATTTATTAACATTGTTTACCTTTACTTTCATTAGAGGTCGTCGAAGACGCCCGACAAAACTTCGCCCAATCTTCCACTACCACCCTCGCCCCTCTCCCAGTCGCTCCCATCTCCCGACGCTCGTCAGAAGGCCGCTCCAACCCGTCCACGAGGTCGGATTATTCGTCGTCACGCGCTCCGAGGAGGATCCTTGCTGCGAATCATATCTTTACACAAGAACCAGAGAACGTGAACGATAGTGCACCTGTCGAGTATCGGCGAAGTTGGATGAAGGACGGTCTCCCCGTTCCTCCTGAGTCAGAGAACGCCATCGGTGGGAGTGGAGCGTCCATGTACGCTAAACTATCCGATGGTGTGAATTGCCCAGTCACTCCGCGCCATCGCAGGAGAGCAACGATCCTCTCTCGCTCACCAGAGAAGACGAAGACAATGCTGGACCTTGATCTTGAGCTGTCTCCGTCGAAGAGACGCGAAAAGTCGAAGAGCCAGAATGACTTGCAGATGGTGGGGACGGGTCTAGGGAGGGCGATCACGCCTGTTACTCGACTCGAGTTTGAACTCGAACAACGTACGTCGCACATTCTATCCTCCTTCATATTAATTAAAATGTACGTACTGACGCGACGTTTGCCATGCAGTGTCGAAACCTGCTCCTGTACCACGGCTTGCGTCCCTGGTGGATCCGAGTTTGTTCATTGGGTGCGACGGGGCAAGGAGCCCACGGTCTTCTAATTTTGGTGGTGAAGCAGGCGTGAAGGTCGTTGATGACTTGACTGCTGAGCCTCACATCGTCGAGCCGTACCCCGCCAGACCGCCGTCCAAAGCTTCACTGGCACTAGACAGTACTCCCGGAAAGAAGCATCTCGAAGGGGTGTATGACCGGTGCGTCTGTTCTTGCTTCCTCGTGACGTCATGGTATTCACTGACATTACTGTGATACACTAGATTCCTCATGTCTACAACGGGCGTGAAACGCGTCGGCCGCGGATACCAATCCGAGACCGTCGGTCTCTTCCCTCACCCTCAACCCCAGCCGTCGAAAACGATCAAGAACAAACGGAGCTTCCTCCTCTCCTCGCGCAAGCCAATACATATGCCTCCACCCGTCTCTAGTGACGACATGCGCCGAGCGACGTCGTTCGATGAGTTTGGGATCAAGGTGCCTTCGTCTGCGAGCACCTCTACCTCTAAAAGCGACAAAAGCGAAGATAGCACGGGCCCGAACTCGACGGTTAGCATCGTGAGACGGGCTCTGAAGGCTATCACGGTTAAACGACTCTAATGAAACACACACTTACGACTGCATGACTGTTTTCTGAATCTACGTCTACGATTTCTCATTTTCTCCATCTATCTCATTGTCTCAGTTTCAGTTTCAACGCATCTTTTTCTCCTTCAATTCACACACAAACACAAATCTCACGCAACGTCTGCTATCTTATTGCTGTCGGCTTCTCTCATGTTTCATATCTTGTGTCTTGTCTTGTGTTTGTTCTGCACGATCTGCTCACGCTTCACGTCTCCCCTCACGCTCTGATGTCACGGTTCACGAATGGTCTCACTTCACTTCGCTCCTCCTTGTTATATAAGTACTCACTCATGTCCTGGTTTTCTTTCATCTCTCAGGCTGCTTGTTTTTCTTTCTCATCCTTTGGTTAAAATGTGCTAAAACCCTGCTATATGCCTACCTAGCTATCTAACACACAGTAACGTCACGGTACTTACTTTTACGCAATCGATGTCTGGCACTCGTCTCTGCCTCTTTCATGAATATGCGCCTTGGTCTTCGCTGTCCGTTCCTATGTCTTTCTGTGTTACTCATGCCTCCCCGTATTACTACGAACGCCACTGCTGCGCTTTCAAAGTAGCGACCTGCCATATGAGGTACAGTGGCGGCAAAAAATCCTGCAACATGTCGAGTGCTGGCGGTTTTTGCTTCACAGCTCAGCGATTAATGTACATATCTGCATGTTTGCTGTACATACAGTTACGCTAGGGTCTACTGTACATAACTATGATACTATTTTATCTTTGCAATGATCTATGGGAGTTCAAATGATTAAAACACAGCGACGATCGTTTGGCGCCCGTGAAGCGCCCGTGTAAGCGTCGCCTTAATCTGTACTCAGCTCTCACATCACAACAGATATATGAACAAAACATTGATTAACATTATTAGTACTTAGTATACGACCCCTTTGCCTGTTTTAGAGCAGCTACACGGGTTGGTAATGAGTCATACAACCTCCGAATGTACTCCTTGTCCAAATTGGCCCACTCCTCCTGTAACGCCACCCATAATTCCTCCAGATTTGATGGTTGCTTCTTGCGGGCCCTTAATCTGGAATCTATATAGTTCCAGACATGTTCGAGAATATTCATGTCGGGCGAGTTTGGTGGCCATGTCATTACGGCCATGCCATTCTTCCAAAACCAGCCTTGAGCGAGCTTCGATGTGTGCTTGGGGTCATTATCTTGCTGGAAGATAATGTCACGGTGGCTAAGCCCATAATCTTGGAGTGTACCCAGTAGTGATTCCGTCAGGATATCACAATACTGTTTAGCGTCCATCTTCCCCTCGACACGATGCAATCTTCCTGGACCATTTGCAGTGATACATCCCCACACCATCACATTTCCCCCTCCATATTTCACCACCTTCTGGACATTTCGCTCCAAAAGTTCCTCTCCCTTCCTTCTACGGCAGTATTGTCTCCCGTCAGACCCAAATAAATTGAATTTGGATTCATCAGAGAATACAACACGATCCCACTCTTCTTTGCCCCACTCAAGTTTGTGTTCGGCCCACATTTTCCGCTTCCTGCGGTGCATTGGTGACAGGTATGGCTTCTTCCTCCGTACGTAACCCTTCAGGCCAATCTCCGCAAGGTTGTGGCGCATTGTTCGGGCCGCAACTTGAGGAAATGCCTTGCGTTGAAGGTCAGTTGCGTTGCGAGCTTCCTGCCTGGCTAAGAGAAGCGCAGCATGACGAAGGTCACGCTCATTCAGGATGCGCGGGCGACCACTTCAGGGTGTCTTGGCATAGAAATCAGGGTTGATTGATAGTTGTTTCAGTGTCCGATGGACAGTAGATCGGTGGAGAGAAAGCGATCTGCTGATTTCGGAAACACCAACACCATTCTGGTGTAGTGTCCAAATCCGGGCCTTCTTGGTAGGGGTACACTGTACCATAAGTAAGGTTTGAAGAAAGTGAATAAGAGTAATGAAGTTGTTTGGTGATTGCGAGTGAGCAGCAGTAGTCTGGGGTGAATTTCCGGCATGCCCCTGATGGCTATTTATCATGTCCTTGGGTAAATTCTCTAGTTAATTCTGCTTAATTCCATAAAACTCCATAAAATTCTAGAAGATGGTACATTTGATGTAAAGCTATCTATAACTGTATCTAAGTCGACCGTTTGAAGCCGTTTTGGCTAGGCGAGATCAAAATCACGATGGGCGCTACTACTGTTGCAAGACTTTTTGCCGCCACTGTAAGTCCGTGATAACTCCTTCTCCGCAGCTCTGACTCAACCACCAGAGTCGCTGCGCACCTTCAGCCATGTGCATAGACTCATATGCACATGTCACTCAATCAACGCAACTTCGTCCAGGAACATCAAGATGATAATTGTACGCTGCGGGCATATCTAGTCATCCGCAGTCGCTCGTGGCGTTTGACGTGGGGCATTAGCTTGTTGGCGTCAGCTTTTGTGCAATCACTAACGAGGCCAGACATATCTGCACAGCTGATGTTTTCATACATAAAAACATCCTTTACTTTTCTCGTACCTCACTGTTTTCCAGGTGCATCTCTCCAACGCCATCGCTAGCAACAACAGCAATGGCCTCACCCAACGCCGTACCGAACTACTCCCAGGTGCCTATGGACCCGGAAAAGGGGCAGACCGCTTCGCTTCTCCCCGCAGCTCATAATGGATACAGCTCTGTGTATCTGCATGGGCAGCCAGTCAGCGTCATTCCCGGTGTGCAGGATTTGCGAGCCCAGAGGTCCAGGGGCAAGCGATTCTGCGTCCGACTCATCCACTGGCTGGTCCTTGATATCTTCTTCGCTTTAATCGTTATCTTTATCTTCAAGGACTTCGACCAAATCACCAATGCTGTAAGCTTCCCCGCGCTTTTCCGCTAATGTTGAGATTACTCACATCACTATGCAAACCATCTAGTTCAGAGCTGTCCTTCCGGGTGGCTCTGTGAACTCTCATGATGAACAGGAGGTTCATCTGCCCCACGACTGTGTCGAGGTCGCCGAATGGAACCAGCTTGAACCATCGAATGGACACCACGACTTCTCCCATGTCGTCGAGACAAGCGTCGATATCCCCGTCTCCTCCGATCTGCTTTACTTCTTGGGCCGCGGCCATCTGAGTCACGGAGCTATCCAGTTCGTCAACACCGGTGCAGAAGACTCGGATGTGGCACATGTGGACGTCAAGTTTTCCTATGACCACCACGAGCTCGCGGACTTTGTTAAGGTTTGTCGTCTTAGCAGTGATTATGAGAACAAGAACGGTGTCGGGATCTTCGTGAGTATTCATTGAGTATTGTTTTCGGCACTTCAGACAATTTAACATCCATTGATAGAGCCCCGAAGTATCTCACAAACACCCTCATAGCCATCACGCGAAGGTCGAAATTGTCGTTCAGCTGCCATTCTCTGCGCAGATCAAGGCTCTTGAGACACATCTGCCTATCTTCTCGCACAAACTTGGGAACTTCCGCAACTCTGTGTTCGGCCGAGTTGACCTTAAGACCTCAAACTCCCCCATCACTGCTGAGGTTAGTCCATTACTCAGACTTTGGCAAATGTTACATGGCTAATATCGATCGTCCGTAGTTCTTGGCTGCAGACAAGCTCAGTGTTCACACATCGAACGCCCATGTCTCTGGCATATTCAACTCAAGCGAGAGAATTGAGGTATTCACATCGAATTCCCGTATTGCTGGAGAATTCTATCTTTCCAACGATGCTGAGAAGACCGACTACCCAAGCCACATCATTCTTCGTACCAGTAACGCGTACGTATCTTCTCTCTCTCTCGATAGCCGACGCTGTCTCACATGGTATATGGTAACCCAGTCGTGTAAATGCGGACGTTTACCTCTCGAGCACCCTCGCCAACCATACCAAGGGTGCATTCAACGTCGACGCCCACACCTCCAACTCCCCGCTCAATGTGACATTCAACGCCGCTCCCTTCGAGTCCCGCGTCACCTTCTCGGGCAAGACCTCCAACGCGCACGCCACTGCCACTCTGCACGAGACGTTCGACGGCAGGTTCCTTGTGAAAACCGGCCGTTCGTTCGAAGCCGGAGTGCATGTCCTCGAGCGAGAGGACCCGTCGGGAGAGGGCAAGAAGAGGAGCGTCACTCGCGTCTCTAGGCAACGTGGACAGGTTCAAGGCAGGGCTACGTGGGGTGATAGTAAAGGCGATGTCTTTGGGACTGGCTGGGCGGAGCTCGTGACCAGCAACTCGCCTGCTCATCTTTACTTGTGAGTGTGCTAGTGTGGTAGTCCATTCTTCCGATTAGAGGGCTGGTACCGTAGGCTCTCAATGTTACATATGGATTGTGTTCTTTGCACAAGCGAGCAGCCCTCTGCTTCAAGGTCCGAGAACATTGTGTGCAGTGTTTGAGTGAAGTTGAAAACATTATTCTTGATCCGCCAAAGAGGCTAGCAAGACTCAGTCGTAAAATTCGATCCCAAGTTATAAAATCTTTATTTCGCTTTCTTATTTTGTACAGACAAAGCAACCCTCAACTATAGGTATAGCCAACACAACTACGCAGCCCTGGTTCGTCGTCTCGGAGCCGCAGGTCTAGAGAAAGACGGCTTCGCTCTAGCACTGAACGCCGAAGATTCGTTTTGAAGACGCGGAGCCGTAGGCTTCAGGAAAGACGGTGTCAGCGGAGTGGCGATTGCGCACAACATCACCGACGACTCGTCCTCCGAGTCAATGGAAAGGCTACCACTGTTGTCCGGCGGCGGTGGGAGAGAAGGCTCTGAGTCCGAATAGGGCATCGAGAACGACGGTCCCGGAGAAGGTGGCGACGGCAAGCGACGAATGGAAGGGAAGATTGGGCTCAACCTAACGGGATCGTCGAGACTGATATCCAAGCTACCGTTGAGGAGTATCGATGGTAATGCAGGAAGAGATGGCTCCAAGTCCAAAGTCGATGTCGAACCTGAGGGCGGAGGGGAAGGGTAGGAGAGCGCAGTGTCCGAAAAAGGGAGGGAAACCCGTATCTCAATGTGAGGTAGTCGCTCGGTTGTGGTCGCCAGACTCATGTCGTCAGAAGTCGATCCGGAGGCAGGCGGCGAAGGGTATATCGATTCTGTCGACTCAGACCGTAGAAGCTCCGAGAGTTCACCATCGAATTGCTGAGGCTCGTCCATCGTGCCTGTAAGATCCATATCGCTAAGATTCGATAGAGCTACGGAGGATCCTGCGTCAAGGCGATCTTGATGAGGGTGCCAGGGAGTCGAAGTAGTCCCGACGATACCAGCTGAGAACGGACTGAAGCCATCTAGACTAGACTCTTCGGTGAACACCAGTCGCGGCAGTTCGTCTTCGGGTTGCTGGAGCTTGCCCATAGCGTGCGTCAGGTCCATATTGCTTTGAGTCGACGTGACATGCATCTCCGTAAGCATCGACTGCGACTGAGACTCCGAGTCGGATGACTGGAAGAGGTGATGTTCATGAGAGTGTGCCCAAGGAGTCGAAGTGGCGCCAGACCCAATAATTCCCGCTGAGAACGGAGTGAGGAGCCCGTCCCGACTGGACCCTTCAACGAACTCCTGTTGTGCTAACGCCAGCACCCGAGGCTTCGTAGTGGGAGTGAAGATCGTCGGTGTCGAGGGTGGTTTAGTGTTAGCCAGTGAATCCGGGCAATAGGGAGACTCCGACTGGACATAAGTAGTGGCTTCGCCGCTCTGTTGGCTGACATTGGTGTGGGTGGGTGTATCCTGCTTCCTCTCCGACTGCAGTTCGCGCTCCCTAGCCTCGAGTTGAGCCCTGAGAGCCGCGTTCTCTGCACTCACGCGAGCGTTCTCGTTCTTCAACTGGTCCCGATCCGCTTGATCCTCAGCTCGAGCAGCCCGCTCAGCAGCCAGCTGTGCAGTGAGCTTCTCGATAAGTGCCTTGGCCTCAGTGCGCTCCGGCTCGCAGTGCGCGACGTGGATTCGGTGCTCGGTGGTGGCGAACTCGAGAGAGCCTTGGAGTGCGGTGTATTGAGTCTCCTGGACCGCGGATTGCTCGTTTGCATGGCCGATGTGCGCCTGGTAGGAGGCAGCGATTGTATCGCGAGCGGCGTCAGCCTCCACGACGCGTTCCTGGAGAACCTCATTCCTTGCCAGGAGGGCAGACACCTCGACCTTGTGAGCCTGCTGCACAGCAGCGAGCTCCGTGGAATGGACTTGTCGGGCGACCTCGAGTTCCTGCGCTTGCTCCTCAGAACGTTTGGCTGCGACCTTGCGTGACTGATCACAATGCACCATGTGGAGGCGGTGTTCGGTGTTTACAAAGTCGAGTGAACCTTGGAGATCGGCGAGCTGGGTGGAGTGGGTCGAGCGTTCCTGCGCAAAGTGCGAGAGATCTGCCTTGTGCGTGGCCGCGATGGCGTCGCGGTCGTTGGAGACCGACTGGATGCGGTCTTCGAGCAACTCGTTCTTTTGCGTGAGTTCAAGCACTTGCGTATCGCGTTCCTCGGATTTCTTCACTTCGTCCTCCTGGGGCTGCTGTTCGACCGCGAGAGATTGTTCAGAGGAGAGTGGAGCGGAGAGTTCTTGCTCTGCAAGCTGGTCATGGTGTGGCTCTGGACTCTCTTGAACTTCGACTGGTGACTCTGTCACCTGCCTCTCCTCTAACTTAACAACCGCCACCAACACCTGCAAAGTATGGTCAGATAATATGAATGGACGATTGTGAGAGGACAACATACCTCTTTCTGTCCATCGAGATCCTGGGACACCTGCTCGCCGGCGAGAGTTTGTTCAGGAGAGAGTTGAGCGACACTTGCTTGCTCTGCAGATTCGGGGTTGTGTGGCTCGGGACTCTCTTGAACCTCAACTGGTGCTTCTTCTATCTGCGTCTCTTCCGCCGCCGCCGTAACCTACAAATCACCATTAGATAATGTAGATGTACGATGACAGAACAAGTGCTTACCTCTTTCTCATCCTTCACCAACTCCTTGAAGGCAACCTCCTGGCTGAGAAGAGCGTGCTCAAGCAAAGCCCACCCAGTCAGCACCATAGGACGGTACACCTTCTCCATAGCATACTTCTTCAAGTACCTGACAACATACGACTGGATATGTTGCATGTCAGCCCTGGTATAAGGCGATGATGAAGGGGACACTCACTCTTCCGACCACCAATACGAGAGCATAACAAACCAAGAACGACGGGTCGGCCAAAGCCGACGGCCAGCGATCTAACGTATAGAGAATATACGAAAGAGGGCCAAAAAGAACCATCCGCGGGTGGTAGTAAGCCACCGGGATGTAGAGGGATGCCATAAGACAGAGGAGGAACAAGGCGACCAAGAAAGAGATCAGCAGACAAGCTACACTGAACACCAACACGGAGTAGACCGTAGATGGGAACGTGAAAGGCAAGTCACTGAAGAACCGCGTCGGGAGACGCGGGGGGACCATCATCACACAGTTAAGTGGAGACGGCTGGGGGGAAGGTAGTGGTTGGAGGAAGAGAGGAGGTGCGAAGGCTCACGTCCAGATATACCCCCAGGTTCTCAGAGGCTGACATCCGCTTTGTCAGCGTGTTGGGTTTCGAGGATCGGTGAGCCTCAAAGGGAGGAGACGGTCTGAATCGAAATGTGGACAACCGCTACATCGCAGCTCTTACGCACTGAACCTCCCAATTCCTGGAACGTTCAGAATAGTTAGTATATTGAAGAGACTCTTGCAGTTACCTAGAAGTGCAGAGAGCCAAGAGGCACATGTTGACACGAAGCGAATTGTTATGCTCGTACTGGCCTGTATTTCAGAATGTGTGGAATTCGCCAAGAATTCGCTGCAGACACGCTGCAGGTTGAAACAAGACCGGAGACCCAACACTGCTTAGGTGCAAAGTTGTTCTGCCGTAGTGCATCGCAGAAGATGCTGACATTAGTCGAGATGGTTTGAAGAACGATTAAGTATACCGAGCGCGACGACGGCGAAAGGGGGCAAAGAGAATTTGACGCATGCGTCGGCGCACTGACGCAGTGCGTCACGCACCTTGGGCGCTAGACTTTACTTCTTATCGTTCGAAGAAATGCGTGTGTACCCAGTACACGTTAATATATCGATCGATGGAACATTATTGTAGGACATAAATACCCTCTATTTTCCTTCACCTGAGCCTCCGTGTAAGAGAGCAGAGAGATGTGAACAGAGAATTCAAATAAACACCTTGCACGCGGTATAATGCCTCGGTTGTATGAATGCACATGTATACCGGGTGGCATTACCTCATATTTACTGCCATGAGATGTCAAACAGCCTGTAATACATCTCAGAGACGTGCACAGTGGAATTGTATGCCATCTACGTTATGGGCTGGCACCGGAGTACGCTGTTCAGCTACGT